>CM053792.1:133920993-134170993 GCA_028749045.1 Cupressus sempervirens
CAACATATGACATATGTCCATAGCTATGATATCATAAGGTACCTCATCTCGGTAGCTTCCAATCTTGAACTTCACTAAGCATTGCTCATTGACCATAACCTTGTGGTCATCTTGCACCCAAAAAATATGGTATGAATGTGAGTGTTTCTATCTCTTCAGCTTCAACTTGGTGACCATCATTTCTAACACTAGACTATCAGTACTTCCACCATCAATGATCATACACAACACTTATCTTCACATATGTAACTTGTGTAAAACAATATCCTTCTTTGATTATTTTCATTCTCACCACTTAGCAAGACTCTTCTATTAACTAGGACTTCTCATCTTTCAAAATCTTTAGTATGTAAGGATCTAACATCTTCATCGACATGTGTAACTATGGCCTAGCCTTTTGTTCTTTTATCTATCTTTCCTTGGCACTAGGAACATTCAAATTCTCTATATCCTACTTCTATATAGTGAAAACATTTCCCATGGAGGCCTCCTCATTTAGATCCTTATCCTCTACCTCTTCCTCTCTAATCTGTATTGTTTTGATCATGGAAATGATTGGAATTGTTCTCCTATGGTTTAGAATACTACTTCTAGCCTCGTCATTATTCTCCTGATCATCATTATGGCCACCATAAGATCATCCGCCAAATCTTTCACCATGACCTGTTTCACTATTCTTGTTGTCACACTTCTTAGTCTATTTCTCCTCAACTCTTAGGAAAAACTAGTATGTTTCCTCAATACTATTCATTTTAACACTCAACTCATCCTAAATTCTTGGCCTTAACCCATAAAGATAATGGGCCACTTTATCCTTACCAACTTCTACATGGTTGGTTCTAATGAGAATGTAGTAGAAATATTTGGTATACTCTTGAAGATATTTTCCTACTTGATTGCTTCAACCCTTGCATTTTCTTCAATAGATTAAGCTATCATCCATTCCCATCTAGTGATTTTGTCCTTTCCCTTTCTATTTTACTCTACAAGAACCTCCTACCACCAGATTTTTGCATGTCCATTCAATTTTTCCTTCAGAAACTTGAACCTACCAAGATCCTCAATATCTTCATACTCAAAGTACTCCTCCAATTCATTGATCCAATCTATCAACTCCTTTGGGTTAAGAGTTCCAAAAGCTATGGGAACTTTAGTTAGGTTTTTTTACAATCTTGGAGATGGCCCTAAAAAGCCTCTCATCCTCTGGGTTTTGAACTACCTCTGCTTGAGCATTTTCTTCTACTTCATTCTCATCGTCACTTTCATCTCTTATGGGAAGATTTATTTCTCTCTCTATTTTTTTTTCCAATGCTTGTATTTTTGTTTGGAGGGATAGGAAATCCTCACATGTAACACCTACAACCCTTCCACCATGCTCTCTTTTTGGATCCATTTTCACACTTCCACTGAAACCCTAAAAAAAATTGTCTACATGCTCAACCCAAGCCACGGTCCTAGTGTGAACTACCTCATAGTCCACAAACTCAAGAACTTAGGCTCTAATACCACTTGATGAAGGGTGATTCACTTAAATCTATAAGCTCTTAATATAAACAAAGAGAAAACAACAAATGCAAGAAGAAAATATGGACTTCTTATTTAGACTGCAAATGCAGAATTACATAATTCACAAATACAATATGCTAACCCATATAGGTGCATTCATTACAGTAATTTGCAATACTAAACTATCAAATACCACCACAAGCTATTCTACACAATGTTTGGGCTTTTCTTAAATATACAATTTTATTCTACTAGGGAAGGTTCTAGACATTAAAACTTAATACCTAGCGTCAATAGACTCTAACAATACATATAGAGTTGGCCAAATACATCTTTGACAATTATTTTATATATTTTGGGTAGCCCAAATTTGAAAGACCATAACTCATGAACCATTTCTCTAATTGGCTATTATAACCACTTTTTAAAAATGCTACCAAATGATCTACATGCCAAAAATTGTACAATGCCATTTTGTTAAGTTTTCATACCTCATCCGAGCACTCTAAGGCCTCCAACAATGACCCTAAAGTTTTTTCTACAATTTTTTGCACTAAAAATCTATAATAACTTCTTTTATTCTTAAGCTAGATCAATAATATATTTATGGTTGGCTTGTAACTCTAAAATTAACCTTCATGTAAAAAATGAGAATATTCCAAGCTCATAAGACAAACTTCACAAAAATAGAAAGTTTCCATAAATAGTAACCACCTTATCTACTCGTCCTTATTAAAATAGAAAAGATTGAGAAGAATTTTATTTTGGATGATGCAAGATTTCTCTTACACCCAAGATGCTCCTACATCAGTATACCAAACCCCATTAGAGTGTGGTTTGCATTAGGATCAAACATTTCCAATTTAATGTGCATGTAAAACTAGGTTTCTCTTTCACCAACGGTTGAGCAAAAATAAAAGAACCAAATTTTTTAGATGTCATCTCAACCTTATTAAAATCCCCACATAAAACCCAAGTGGCACATGGTGGATGATCCACCATCCTACACCAGAACTAAGAGCATTCCACCACATCATTGAGAGAATAACTATTGATAATACCAACATAATGATTCTGAAAAGCCGATAAAACACACACAATTCTCTATATGGGACCAAAACCATGCAAACTAATATAAGAACTTAAACAAGGTAAGAGAAGAGTAACAACTCCACCTCATTCAGCTTCATGCTGAGAAGAATATACGGTGTTATCTGATCAAATAATGCAATATGATGAGTTGACCAAAAATCCAACAATTTAGACTTCTTGAAGACAAAGAAAATCCAAGTGACCAAGCCTGTGCCTATTGTCATGACCATAGTATTTTTTGAGGGAGGTTTGTTAGCCCCTGCACATTCTAAAATATAAAATCCATCATAAATACAATTACATGCAATCCTCATTGAAAAGAGAGGAGAAACTAATATGAAAGAATGTGGTGGAAGGGTTGACCAAGGTGTCTCCAATGGAGGTGAACCTCCATTTATCCCCACCATCTACATGGTTACTTCAGCCATCTAGGCTAAGTGAACAAAAAGTGGAATATGTAGAAATCGTTGAAGCTTCTTGTGACACATGGATGGAATTTGATTGAGAATATATATCAATGGAGTGCACTATCCCATGATAACTAGGGTTTGAAGGAGGCGATGGTAGGAGAAAAGGAACTAATGAAATAGGAAATGCAATAGTAGAGGTGGCCTGAGCATTATCCTAAGAGGGTTGACTCACAATAGAGGAACCTTCTTTAGAAAAAATATTTCTTTTGCCTTTCTTGATGACAATTGTCAATAAATATTTTTTTATAGCCCAAATAGGATTAATCTCACTTGCTAGTTCCTTGTTGCACTAGAGAAAGGGAAAATTCCTAATGTTATGCTCAGTGGATTGGCATTGATAATAGATATTTGGGAGGTTTAGATAAAGAACCTTCTAGGAGAATATGGTAGTACAAATCTTAATATCCACCATTTCCTTGAGGTCCTGAGTGAGGCCGACATCCACAAAAACCCCAGGCTGGGAATAAGCATTGTAGAACTTATTAGGCTTCAAGTTTGTCACCTTTCCAATAGTTTGCAAAATTAATTTCTCAAGAGACCAACATAGTATTGGGAAATTAGGAAATAAAATTCAAATTGGGACATTAAGATTTTGGTCGTCTGAGATGGTTATGTCTCTAGACAATCTCTAGAGAGCCAAGAGGGAAGGACTAACAAACTATGGGCCATGCATGAAAACAAGTTAAAACTAGCTAGGGTTACCAAAAATAAACCCTTGGTAAGGCTTTGAATGCCCTCAGGGCAGACACCTTGTGGTGCCTACACCTTAAAAACCCACTGATAAAGCATGCTTCTAAAAAGAGTGTGACTAATTAAACAATCAATTAAGGTCTATTTCTCTAGCCATGTGCAAAAGGAATCAAAATATTTCACATTGAGAACAATATTAGGTGAGGAATTACCTCATAGAATACTTTGGGGACAAACTTGCATAGATTTTTTTTTAGACAAGTCATTAGTGCCCACAATAGTAACTCTAGGACCAACACCAATTGTTTGGCTAGAGAAGACCGAGCCAATTATAACCTGAAAGGTATCCCATAGTAAATGTAGAATGAAAGGTGGTAGAAATGAAATATTTCAGAGAAAATCCATACAAACCCTAATTTTCGATCATGTGTTTGCAAAGCTCCTAAAATCTATAATTCATTCTTAGTTTGGACTTTCCTAGCATAACCATTTTTTTCAAAAATGATAAAAAGAAAAAACATTCATGATTGATTGATATAAACAAATTTTGATTTAAAATAAAATTATTTATATTATTAAAAACATTGGAATAACTTATAAGATCAAAAAATATATAAATATGTTAACATTAAAAATTAATTGATTATTAATGTGTATATTTTTAAAATAATATTTTAATTAATTACAATGAGATGTATAATATGTGAACTAGAAGGAAAGGTATCTATACATGTAGAAATTATAAACAGAAAAATTAAAAAGTAAAATAAAATAAAAATTATGAAAGCTTAGTGAGAGTAAAAGTCTCATTAAATGACACACACATGTGTGTGTGTGTGTGTGTGTGTGTGTGTGTGTGTGTGTGTGTGTGTGTGTGTGTGTGTGTGTTGTGTGTGTGTGTGCGTGTGTGATCTTAGATTGGTTTTGTCAACTAAGTGTCAACCCACATATGACATTCACTAAGTTCATGTTGAACTAGTAATGCATGCCAAGTATAATATGTAAATATACAGACTATGCCAAGTTGCAATGAATGTTGAGTCACTCATGTGCTGAGTCACACAAGTGTCAAGTGGATAGACCATGCCGAGTGATTCAAGTGCTAAGCAAGATAGTTGATGCCAAGAAATTTAGTTGCCAAGCCAAAAATAGAATTATAGTATGTGTTGAGCATCAATAAAATCAAGTGCCAAGTAACACAGATTGAACATAGATGTTTTTGATGGTGCAAACAACTATGTAAACCATTTTTATGCCAAATTATGGATAGATCTCAAAGCTTTTAAAGATAAGGAAAAATCTATTTGAATTCCCTATGCAATCACATGTAGCTAATCAGAAAATACAAAGAGTTAAGAGGAAAAATGGATGAATCTCAGTTGTAGATTCATACCTAACCCTAAGCCACCAAAGTCTTTATAAGGAAGATGATGCCCCAACATTATTAATGATTGAGAGAGTAGCGATAGAAGGAAGACATCAAGGGGTGAATAACTAAATTGTTTAGAGAACATTCAAGGTGACTTAGTAGTGTAAAAGAATTGCAAAATCAATGTTAGAATAGAGGATCGAGGACACAACATTGTAATATCAGATCAAAGAGGATCAAGGGGGATAGAATTGTGATTTGAAATCAGCAAGATAGAGATGTAAGTTTTATCAGATCAAAAGCTCTACTGTTACTTTCTAACAACTATATTAGTTAGGGTGAAACCCTTTGGACTAAGATTGATTTAATAGTCATTATCAAATCCTTTAATAGTGTGACATTCCAAGTGAATGTTCTAAAGTCCTTTAAATAGGCACACTTCTAACATGGTGTTAAAATCCTCTAACAAGGTAGGACCTAACAGTCCTTATAAGCCTTTAATAGGGTAGGCCTTTCACAAGGTAGATCATGTATCATGGTCAACTTATCATAACCATAATTGGCTACAATTTATTACTACAGGAGTAAAGATTTGTGAGTTTCATCCCCTTCCTAGTTTTACTTTCTCATTTGGAGGGTTTCTGGGTAATCATATCAGGTGTCAAGTGTGTATGTGTGGTTATATGTTTTAGATACATTTTCTTTATATTTCACTTCATTTTATGTATGCATCTAATAAATGGTGAAAGTTTTAATTACTGAAGTTTGAACTTTTGATTCAACACTACCTCTTAGAAGTATATGTTTCCCATTTTTAATTACAAAAATTGGTATCAGACCTAAGTTCTCATAGGAGAAGCCTTACATCTTAGAGAAGAGATCTTGAAATGGAAGTCTACAAATTGGGAAAGATTATTTAGAAGTAAGGAATCGAGATCCAACTCATTCAACAATCATTGGATGAGGCTAGAGAGGAGTTAAGGACATCCTTAAAGAGAAGAAAAGAGATAGCTAGTGTAGAGAATGACACAAAATACAAAGAGATTGACACTAGAAAGTTATTTGAAAATGGAGACTCAAATGAATTTGATACAACAATTGTAGATCTATTGGAAAAGATTAGATTATAAGCTGAGGAGATTAGAAATCTCAAGATAGAGCAAGAATCACAAGTCATGATGTTGTGTGAGGTAATTGAACAAAAAAAGAGAGTTATAGAGGACAAGGTCATGATTGAAGAAGACAAGGGAACTCTAGCAAAAAGACTAGAAGAGAAGTCAACTAAGCTTACCAAAATGTCCAACATGCAATTAGATACCTTAAGCTAGATGATGAATGCTCAACATAATTTGAATGTCAAAGACATTGAGATAATTGCATTGAAGTTGCATAATGAACAACTGCAAAGTGATATGAGATGAGAAAGAGAGATCACTAAAAGTTTGAACAAGCCAAATGAAGCCATCAAGTACTTTGTGAAATTATAGAAATCCTCTAGATACAACAATGATACATCAGGATTAGGCTACACAAGCACTGAAGAAGGAGAATCATCCAGAACTGCTAAAGAAAGAAATGACAAAGGTAAGCAATCCAAGCCCACTTGTCATTATTGTGGTAAGAAAGGACATACTGCTAATGTGTGTAGGAGAAAGAATGTAAATTGGCATGACAAAACTAAGAACACGGGTCACTATCATAAGTGCAAAAAGAAATTTGATTAGGCACATGAATGCAAAACTAGAACCATACACACACCAAGATTTGAAGGTTGCTACTACAATTGTTAGAAATATGGACATAGAGCCTTTGAATGTAGATCCAGATCCATGTGGTCACCATACAAGTCAGAAAAAGCAAGAAGTCATAGACACTTTTATAACTAGGATTACAACACAAGAAAAAGCTATGATTATTGTCAAGAGTATGGAAATATCCCTGAGAATTGCATTAGAACACACTTTAGTGGTAACTACAATAGATTGTTAAGTCAAACTACATGCTTTAGTTGTTTAAAGGCTGGTCATATTAGCAAGCATTTTGAAACAAGGTCAACAACACCTAATTGTGAATTCAAGAAAGGAAAAGACAAGGTAGATGTTGAACACACCAGAGAAGAGATGAAAAAGAAATGGGAAAAGAGAGATGGATGTACTACATCAAATGGAGGGATCACTTCACCTAATACGTCAAGTAGTCACACCTCATCAAACTAAGCAAAAAGAGGTATGTGGGACTGATACTCAAAGTATTATACCTTACATCAATTCCAAAATAAAGTATAATTGAAAAGGATAAATTAGCATGACTAGAGATAGAAGATGATGAGAAAAGTTCAAGGTTAAATCTTCAAATCTTCATGTTATTGCTGATTATGGAAAGTCTTTTATAGATGTCAGGTAAAATATTTGTAAGTGTTGAGCTATCAGTCAAAGTCACTTAGAGCCAAGTCCATAGTAGCTTCTGAGTAAGGGAAATCTCTATAGATGCCGAGTGGAATATAAATCAGGCTAATGCTGAGTTTATAGATGTACAAGTATTAAGCATTAAATGCAAAGTTTTGAAGGGTATATGATCAATTTTCATCCATTTTTTGTCATAATGAATTCAAAGTGAGAACATGTAGAGTGAAGATGCAATTCAAAATCTAGTTCAAAGTGTTTTCCAATGTCCTAACAAGGATCCATCACCAGTTCATTGAATTTTAGAGGTATTCTTCATTAGCTGAGTTACATAGTTTAAAATTTGTTAAACCCTAGATAGACAAAATGGCTTCTAGTTCAAAGAATATAAAGTAGAAAGAAGTTTTTGAAGTCCAATTAGTTAGTAATGAGGTCAAACAACCAAATTTCAAAGCTATCCTATATATTGCTTATAAACAAGACCCATTATGTGCATTATCCATGATTCCACCTAAGGTCATAATGGTCCAAGGAATTAGAAAATGTTACAACTACAAAGTAGGAGGTATAGGCAACATGAAAACAAGGAAATCTTATGATAGGTTGTGTGAAAATGGCATTTTGAAGGAATAATTTAAGATTGTTGAGAGGAAGGGTTTGAATCATGCCCTAGACTTCCCCATGGTGTTTAAAACTACATGGATCAAGATAGTGCTAAACAGAATTCACGATGGATATTTGTGGTTGGAGGGTGGACTGATCAAAATCTCAAAAAGAATCATTCATAGGGTAACTGAATATCCAACCTTAGATCAGCCCAAGACCCTGTGAAGTGCCTCCAAGGAGGTTATTGAGAAAAACACAAGAGCCAAATGGAACAAGCGAGGAATAACTATAGATATCATCTTAGATCCACTACTTGACTTTGCAATTAGGGTTATTTCTCATAAGTTCTATCAATAGAGTAGATTAAACAGTGTACCCTACATTACAGTAGGTGTTGACTATAAATTTTTTAAGAAAGATCACAGGGTAAGTGCACCAAGTTGTGTTGCCAAACGGGGGGTATAAGTGGACACCTTTTTTTTCTGAAATCAACAATTTTTGAATTTCAACAAGAATTTGAAAATAGTTACACTCAAAATTTTAAGATATGACAAAAACAAAAGTAGTAGTCCTTTGAATCTAGTTTCTAAACTACTATATTTTTTTTAAAATGGTTTAGTTTTAGGTCCTCAGAAAAGGGGGCCACAGAAAGTCATACTATTTATTCCAAAAAAAAATAACACAGTACAAAGTTTGGCCCCCCTAAAATTTTAACCATTTTTTTGAAATTTTTTAATCGCTTTAGTCAAAAGTTACCTAACACTATGTTGTTCATCCCAAATTTTTTGCATAATTTTATAATGTGTATTTTTTTCTAATGAATTTCTTAATTAGACACATCCCAAAAATGTGAAATATCTGTATGCTCTCCTGACAAATGATTGAAAACTAATCTAAAATCAAAACTTCTTTTTTCAAAGTGTGTAGAATGGAGTCTAGTTTCTAAAAAACTAAGTTGTTACAAAATTTGATGAATGACCTAAAATCTAAAGCCCAATTAGTACATGTTGATTTTTGACAAAAAATGGACATACATTCAAAAGAAATTATAGTTGAAAAGTTTAAAATAGTTCAAATAAAAAATAAGTTATATGGCTATATAGCTAACATAGAGACCTACAATGTCATGTAACCTGATTTTATTGATACTCAACCATGAGGAAGCTTGAAGGAGACCGCACAAGAAAAATCAATCATTTTTTGTATGTTTGCAGCAAAACAAGTCTTAGACCAATTTACAAACTCAAAACCTTTGGGTGGGATTCCCAAGGAAAAACCAAGCCTTAGGCTTGGTAGAATGCAAAGCTTTTAATAATGGGTGTGCCCTATAGCACATGCATGATATAGTGTGTATGTGCCATTTAAAGCTTTTTTAAATTTGATTCTTAATAGCTAATGTGTGCTTTAGTGCATATGCACTTTAGTGTGCACACACTAGTGAGACCTAAATAGTGTATAGAGAGGCAAAGTGAGAGAGAGAGAGAGAGGAAATGTGAGAGAGAGTAGGCATGGCAAAGAGAGTACGGGATGTGAGAGAGAGAGAAAGAGAGAGAGAGAGGAGGAGGAGGAGGAGGAGGAGGATGGGAGTGTGTGTGTGTGAGAGAGTAGGGGTGGCAAAGAGAGAAAGTAGGGGATGGAAGAGGGGAGAGTGAGTAGGGGATGGGATATAGAGAAAGTGTAAGAGAGAGTAGGGGTGGTAGAGAGAGTATGAGATGGGAGAGAGATTGAGAGTAGGGGATGAGGGAGATAGAGAAAGATTAGGTAGTGGGAGATGGAGTGGGAGAGTGAGAGTGAGAGGGAAAGAGAGAGGAGGATGGGAGTGTGTATGTGACAAAGAGAGTAGGGGATGGGATAGGGGAGATAGAGAGTGGGGGATGGGAGTGTGTGTGTGTGCATGTGAAAGAGATAGAGTAGGGTATGGGAGAGGGGGGAGAGAGAGATTAGGTAGTGGGAGAGGGAGTAGGAGAGGGAGAGAGAGGGGGGGATAGGAGTGTGTGTAAGAGAGAGAGTAGGACATGGCAGGGAGAGTGTGAGAGAGAGTAGGGGATGGGAGAGAGAGAGAGATTAGGGGATAGGAAAGAGAGTGAGAGAGAGTAGGTGGTGGGAGAGGGAGTGGGAAAGGTAGAGAGAGGTGGTATGGGAGTGTGTGTGTGTGTGTGTGTTAGAGAGAGAGAGAGAGAGAGAGAGAGAGAGAGGGGGGGGATGGGAGTGTATGTGTCTTTGAAAGAGATAGCAGGAGATGGGAGAGGGGAGAGATAGTGAGAGATAGAGAGTAGCTGCTAGGAGAGGGAGTGGGAGAGGCAAAGATAGGTGGGATGAGAGTGTGTGTAAAAGAGAGAGTAGGGGATGGCAAAGAGAGTAGAGGGTGGTAGACATAGTAGAGGATGAGAGATAGAGAGTGAGAGTAGGGGATGAGAGAGAGTGTGAGAGGGAAAGAGAGAGAGAGAGTAGGGGGTAGAAGAGAGAGAGAGTAGGGGATGGGAGAGAGAGAGAGAGTAGGTAGTGGGAGAGGTGGTGGGAGAGGGAGTGGGAGAGGGAGAGAGAGAGTGGGGATGGGAATGTATGTAAGATAGAGAGAGAGAGAGTAGGGGATGGGAGAGAGTGTGAGAGAGAGTATGGGGTTGCAGAGAGAGTACAAGATGGGAGAGAGTGAGAATAGGGGATGGGAGAGAGCATGAGAGAGAGTAGAGGATGGGAGAGAGAGTAGAGAGGGAGGGAGAGAGAGAGAGATAGTAGGTGGTGGGAGAGGGATAGGGATAGGGAGAGAGATAGGGGGATGGGAGAGTGTGTGATAGATATAGAGAGTAAGGGATGGGAGATGAGAGAGAGGGAGGATGGGAGTGTGTGTGTGTGTGTGTGGGATGGGAGAGGGGAGAGAGAGTATCCTGAGAGAGAGAGTAGTGGATGGGGGAGAGAGAGAGACACAGAGAGAGAGAGAGAGAGAAAGAGAGAGAGAGAGAGTAGAGGATGGGAGAGAGAGAGTAAGTGATGGGAGAGGGAGTGGGAGAGGGAGAGTGAGAGAGAGAGGAGGATGAGAGTGTGTGAGTGAGAGAGAGAGTAGGAGATGGGGGAGAGAGAGAGAGAGAGTAGGGGATGGTAGAGAGGGAGTAGGCGGTAGGAGAGAGAGAGAGAGGGGGCGGATGGGATTGTGTGTAAGAGAGAGAGTAGGGGATAGGAGAGGAGAGAGGGTGAGAGAGGGTAGGGGATGGGAGAGAGAGTATATAGTGGGAGATGGAGTAGGAGAGGGAGAGCGAGAGAGAAGGGGATGGGAGAGGAGAGAGAATGAGAAAGAGAGAGTAGGCGATGGTACAGGAGAGAGAGAGTGAGAGAGAGTAGGGGATGGGAGAGAGAGTGAGAGAGCTAGTAGGCAGTGGGAGAGGAAGTAGGAAAGGGAGAGTGAGATAGAGAATAGGGGATGAGAGAGGAAAGAGAGCAAGAGAGAGTAGGGGATGGGAGAGGAGAGAGAGAGTGAGAGAGAGTAGGGGATGGAAGAGGAGAGAGAGCGAGAGAGAGTAGGGGATGGGAGAGGAGCGAGAGTAGGGAGAGAGAGAAAGAGATAGTAGGGGATGGGAGAGGGGAGAAAGAGAGATAGTAGGGTATGGGAGAGAGAGTAGGCAGTGGGAGAGTGAGAGAGAGGGGTGATGGGAGTGTATGAGAGAGAGAGTAGGGGATGGGAGAGCAAAGAGGGTGAGAGAGAGTAGTGGATGGGAAAGAGAGAGTAGGCAATGGGAGAGGGAGAGTAAGAGAGAGTAGTGGATGGGAGAGGAGAGAGCTAGAGAGAGTAGGGGATGGGAGAGAGAGAGAGAGAGAGTAGGGTATGGAAGAGGAGAGAGAGTAGGGGATGGGAGAGAGAGTGAGAGAGAGAGTAGGAAGTGGGAGAGGGAGTAGGAGAGGGAAAGCAAAAGAGAGATTAGAGGATGGGAGAGGAGAGAGAGTGAGAGAGAGTAAGGGAAGGGAGAGGAGAGAGAGGGAGAGAGTAGGGGATGGGAGAGGAGGGAGAGTAGGGGATGGGGAATGGCAGGATAGGGAGAGATTATTTTTCACATAGTGCATATGCACTATAGTTTGTATGTATATGAAAACACCAAAAAATTATCATAAAGCAAGTTTGGGTCCCTGTTGATCGATATTCTTCTTTTTGTTTGATGTGTATTCTGTTGTTCCTATAGAAAATATTGGTTTCAAGCTATTGGAAGTTAGCAGACACTATTTGAAGGCTTTTTGAACATTTGTTCTTTCTATTTGAAGCTAGCAAACACAAAATTCAATTATTGGATCCACTATTGGAAGGCTTTTTGAATATTCTTTCTATAGAAAAGGTTAGTGCAATCCTTTTTAAATGTTTTTTGTTGTTATATAGAGACAAATTTGATTATAATTTGACATGTTATTTAATATATAGTGAATTCATTGAAATTTATATGTTTGAATGAAATTTTATTTGGAAATGGCTAGAAATTTGGCAAGTTTTTTAAGTTTCTTATGTATTTGAATGATTTATAATTTACAAATTGTAAGTAATTTAGATGTTTGAATAATTTGACATATAGAAATCATCATCATGCAAAGGAAAAAACCAAAAACTCAAACAAAGGAAGAGAGGGAGATAGATTTGGTAATTAAAAGGGATAATATGAAACCACTACATGAACAAAGAAAATTGCAAAGTAATAATGAAGAATTGACTTTAAAAAAGGAACAAGAACCATCAATACAAAGAAACAAAGAGAAAGAATTGTAAAGACAAAGAGAACAAATGAGACTGTTATGCTGAAGAAGAAAATTGAATTGTGAAGCTACACCATCTCCCAATGTTGGAGTCATATCATCCTCTCATGTTGAAGAGACACTAATTTGTATATCTGATGATGTACACACTCCATCATGTCATGTTGAAGGCACAACATCAACTAATCAAGTAGGTGATATTCCATCTTTTGCATCTTATTGCCAAGGCACATCATCTTCGGTTAAAGGTACGCAAAACACTGAAACTTATGTTGATGTTCAAAATGTTGAAGGAATGGAAGAGATTATAACACCTTCTAGAATGCATTTTAGAAGACCAAAATATTTGATTCATATTGATACTAACATTTTGAAATCAATGCCTAACAAGATTAGCAAGCATACTTGTCAAAGAAAAGTAAATCGTATGTGGAGATTATTCTTTGAAGAATTAAATATTATAGGTCAATGCCAATTATTTTTTGAAATGATGAGGAATTTAAAATTTAGGCCTGTCATGAAGATTCTTGGGCTAAGAATGATGGAAGATTCAAATGAAAAAGCATTGTAAAGAATCTAATGAGTGCTTATGACAAAGTGGGTTCTAAAAAATGCACCAAAGATAGTAATATCACAAGACAAGTACTTATATTGACAATAGTAAGTACCCAAATGAAGAAAGCTTGACTCATGAGAAAGACAAGAAAAATATTTAAAATTGGTAGAGGTACTCGAAGGAGAGCCATTATAAGGTGTGAGATATTGGAAGATCTAACAAAAAATGAGTTATGGACATTTAATGGTAGACTACTGTGAAAGGATAAAGAAATTAGTGATTCTTGAAAATCATTGATTGAAGATTTTTGGAAATATAACAAACGTATTTCCTCTAATCAAAGAAATTTTATAAGAAGGAGAATTGGTAGCCAAAATCATGACCCACATGCAAAATATTTTTTGAACTCAACTCAGACACAATTTTTTGTGAAATTTATTGGTATGTATCCTCAAATTCGAATAAGTCAAAGATTTTTTGAGATAGGTAAACCTTTTTATGTGAAGATAAATAACACACACACAACTTGTTGTTGTAGGATACATATTGAATTCTCTAACCATTTTGATGTTTTAAGGCATATATGTGTGTTTTTGCATTCTAAGTTTGTTTCATAGGATTGTGACATAAATGAGCCACCAAGATCTTCAAAGGAATTCATATCCAACATTTTATGTGAAATAGGGGATGGCTAAAAATTTTACAAGACATCATGCTTGGATGGTACATGCTTATTTTGTGGTTCTTTGCAACTTTATCAACTTGTGAACATATGGATAGTACACATGTAGTTAAAAATGAAATAGTAGATTATAGAAAATATAAGACAATGGAAAATGCTCTAAAAGATGGGAAATAGGGTAAAAGATGTGATTTAGTCATTGAAAAGATTCCAATGTATGAGTTCATGAATATTTTTTGTGAAAAGATTATTTACAAGTATGCAATGCATACACATAGAGCTCGATGGCTGGATTTGCAATTCAAGTTGTGCAAGGATACATGTCCACTGGATACCATTATTTCGGTTGTAGACTTTGCAGAGAACTATAGACTACAACCACAAAATGAGGTGCAAGAAAAGTATTATACTTCTCAACAGGTTTCCATATTTGTTCATATAACATTCATGCATTCACCTACAAGTACAGAGGATAACAAGAAGATTTTGAGGGAGTACCATTTTTATATCAGTGATGATTGATCACATTCTAAGGAGTTTGTACATGGTTGTTTTCAACTATTTTATGGAGATTTGGCTAATAGGAGAATACCATATCATCAGGACATTATTTGGTCAGTCAATTGCACATCTCAATTAAAGAATGCATGGATGTTCTATTGGTTGAGCATGATGCATAGGTTATGTAGAATTCAATATATGTGGAATTTCGTAGAGGCTGGTCATGGAAAGGGAGAGCACGATGGTGTAGGAACATGCATCAAAAGAGACTTAGCTCATGGAGAACTAAATTAAAAAGATGGAGCAATATTGATAGATACAAAATTCATCGTCTAGTGGTCTAATGCTACAATGCGTCCAGGTAAGGAAAGTGAGTCTACGGTTCATAGATTTTTTGATTGTTAGATAATACTAACATTGCACCATAGGAGGATTGTTGCACACTAATAGGATCAACTGAGTTGCACTCTTTTAGAAGCTCTAATGCAGGTTCATGGAGCATCCACACACAAAAAATGGCATGCTATTGTTTGTCATGTGCAAAGGAAAATTGGGATGACTGTGAGTCGACTGAATGGGTGGACAAATGGAATGTATAGGTTTTGGACCCAATTGACACCTATCATCCCTTACAAAAACTAGAAATGGTAGTGATGGATTCATCTATTGACTTTGACTGCTTTTTTGATCTAACGGAACCTGGTAATATATATATTTATATATCTTTGTAATTTCAATATGTAACTTTATAACTTTTACCTAAGTATTTTATGAATTAATGACGACATTTTGTACATTTATCATTGCAAGCCATGTTTTTGTTGTTATTGCACCGCAAGACAATGAAGAAGGGACAAATTATTATTTGTGTCATTGTGTCCAAGCCAAACAAAAATTAGATCACTCATTTATAGATGGTGAAGGTTTAGAGTACCATATTGGTGTGGTGGTTGTAATCAACACATGGCTTAGACTATATTCTATGAAGAACCTAACTTGTGGTTATTTGAGGATTGGAAAATAGAGAGGAAAATTCTTCATTATTTGAACCTTGTTGTTGCATCAAATGTCCACTTGATAAAATATGGTGGAAAACCACATAATAAGACTCTTTAGAAATATTTTGAGTCAGACCATGAGGCAATACTTAAGACATTAAAATGTAGAGTAGATCTAGTTGGCTCATGAGAGAGAGAGAGAGAGAGAGAGAGAGAGAGAGAGAGAGAGAGAGAGAGAGAGAGAGAGAGAGAGAGAGAGAGAGTGTGTGTGTGTGGTGCAAGTTCACCTTGAATCATTGATGCAAGTGGCAGGGTACTAACAATGAAGGTTGGGAGAATACAACCCACAAGGACACGTAAACAAAGTTTGAAAGCCTAAACAAGGCCCAAAACCCCACACGTGCACCTTGACAACAATAAAGACTTCACATATGAAACCTACTCTAGACATGGAACCATGAACACTGACTTAAGGAATGTTGTTTTTACATTAGCAGGGGCATATGGACTGAATTTGAAGGCCTCAAATTGAGAAAAAGTCATAGTTCCTTCATTAACCTCTTTGATTCCTAGTAGCCCAAGAAGCAATGTTATGGCCTGCAACTTAGTAAATTTTGATTGGAAGCAAAAACTAACCACCAAGACACCACCTACTCCTGATATACTATCAAATTCCAAAGTGCTAACATTACATACACAGAACTGTTGCATTAACCTATTTGGACAACAATTAAGGCTAAAGGGCTGATTAGGCCACCATTGCAAAGGAAGTACTATTTAGACACATGCTAGAACCACCATATGGTGTAGTAGAACCTTGAAACATATGGTTCTCTCCTTTTCAATTTTTTTGTGTTGTGCTCCTAGAGAACTTTTGTAAGTAGTAATAAGGGTCAGGTGATAGCTAGACAATGTCTTTGGAAGAGTCACTAATTGGCCTAAAAGTCAAGGCATACCTTACCATAGGGAAATGAAGAACTTAAGGGATAGTTCTATAGCTTAGGGAAGCATCCATAGCATGGAATTGCAAAGGGATAGCCCATTTAACAAGTTGGAAGTGTTAGAAAGAGCAAGCAAATTTTTTTTGCAAAAGTTGCTATATTGCAATTTTTGCAATTTTTGAAAAAATGCTGATTTTACAAGAAATGGTGGATTTTTCCTTTTAAAACTTGAAGTAGGCCTAAAAAATCCCTAATATGGAAGTAAAACATCTAAGAAGACATATAAATACTTTCCTAACCCTAAAATAGGCATAAGGAATTGTCATTTGTACGGACAAGTGTTGTAGCATGACATTTTGAAGGCAAAATTACAATTTTTTTGAATTTTAAGATGTTTTTGGCATTTTCCTTGGTTGATGTACCTAATAGAATCATATATAGGGTTAATTAGAACATTTTTTCTTTAGGAAGTTTTCTTTGAAAATTTTTTGTTTCATAGTTATAAAAATCTTTCCATTTTAGATAGTTTATTGTCTTGTTTTTAGCAACTTGTAGAAATAATTGTGTAACTCACTATCCCACCATTGGAATTGTATGGACTCTCGGGGATAGTGTGTACATTAAACGTACTATATTTTTGAAAAATAAGGGTCCTTCAAAATTTTGGCAAGCATTTTTAAGCTCTTTTCCTAGGCGAGCTAGAGCATGCCCGGCTAGGGAATGGTGTTGTTGCAGAGCTTTGTTTCTTGTAGGATTGTAGAGATTTTTTATAGAATTATTTTGGCGGTTGAAAGAGGAGTGAGAGGAGGTTCCTTGGGTGGAAGGAAAAGCTTCCATGAATCCATTTAGCCATCAAACAAGACCAAATAACATTTTTTTCCAAACAAACTCTCAAAAACCCTCTAAATTAGCAAAGGTGTTATACGACCATTCTAGGGTCTAAAACCTACAAATTCTTAAAGTTATCACAAATTGAATAGATTTTGATGAAGGCCATTTGGATTGATTAGTTGGAGACAAAGGAGAAAATCTCTTTTTTGTAGGTTAAATAGGGCTAATTGGGGCTCTTCCTTATAGCCCTATTTTGGAGAGAAAGGGTGAAATTAAGTAGAAACTTAACCATAGAAAGATGTTTTAAGATGCCAAAGGAGTAAATTGCAAGGTGTTGAGACTCCTTCCATAATCCTACAAGTGGTCAAGAAGAATGATAAAAAAGACCTAGCTTTGTTGAAGACTTTGAATGTTCCTCATTTGAGAATGGTAGCCTGGCAG
Source organism: Cupressus sempervirens (assembly GCA_028749045.1). Taxonomy (NCBI): domain Eukaryota; kingdom Viridiplantae; phylum Streptophyta; class Pinopsida; order Cupressales; family Cupressaceae; genus Cupressus; species Cupressus sempervirens. The sequence continues at coordinate 133,938,807 of CM053792.1, forward strand.
ATAGAATGAAGTGAAAACTTATCAAGATAGTGGAGTAGGGTTTTATATTGGGGGATCTTAGCTTGAAAAAGGTCATATAAATCTATGTGGTGATCTTGCAAGACACCTTGAGTCTAGGAGGCAAATAAGAAGCATGAATCAATGATTGGTTCATCCCTACTTCCCCCTATCACCAAACCAATTGGACATGTTGAGAAATGTTTTGAATAGCATAAATCCCAAGTTTAAGGCTTTGGAAATTAGTTTTAAGGTCTCAAGTGTTGACTGTAGCTAAATAGTGAGTTGGTGCATGTATGCTACATGCACCTAGGGAATCATCTTTCTCCCTTGTACCTACATTTTTGCAACTAAAGACACAAAAATCTCAAAGATCATTAAGAATAAAAGGACTCCTATAAAGGCCATAAAATTTCAATTGTGGAATCTTAAGTTATAACGTGATTTCCACCAAAACCCTTGAAACCCTTAAATTTTGGGCTATCAGTAGTAAAATAGGAATAAATTGAGTTCTATAGCATTTCAAGACCTCAAAATAGTTGCATTAGAAAGGTAACTAAAATCTGCATCCAACCATACCAAGCTTTGACACTTATTCATCCATACAAGTTCATACCATGCAAAAAAATAGCCCAAGATATAGCAAAACAAGTTATATTTTATTGATTTCAAAGAAAAATCTTACATTATACCTTCCACCCACCTAAAAGGGCCCTATAAAGGTCTTCCCCAACTGATTGAACCAAATTTTAAATTTCATGACCATTGGGATAATGATTACAAACAAATTTTCTTAGTTATCCAAAAATGTTGCAAAGTTGCATAGCAACTTTTGCAACTTTTATTGTATTTTTGCATTTTTGTGCCTAAAAGGCATTTTAACTATGTAAATTTGTCCTAATTGACTCAATAAAACTATTAGACCCTAGATGAAAATCATATGTATTCAAAATACAAAAATTGTGTGCTTGTGACCTCATTGAGCAATGAGCTTATAAAACACCCAATATTGCTAATGGACCACATAAAAGGGTTAATAGAAAATCCAGGAGTCTAAAATCATGACCTTATTGAAAAAATGGAAAGAAAACTAGAAAAAGGTCATAAATGACCCAAACACATAAAATTTGAAAGAGGTCATAAATGACCCAAACAAATTGATTACATGATTTCATAAGAGGGGTGCTCCTACACCAATCATAGGGCCCTCACCTTTTCATTTTTGTTGTGTTATGCTTCAAGTCAGCCTTGTAAGTAGAATAAGCATCATTGGACCTAGGTGTGGTAGTATGGGTATTAGATGCCATTTATTGTGAACTTGCAGACACAAAGAGTTTTATTGCTGTATATCACCAATCTCACTATGTCTATCCATACACCCAATTCTCACATATATAAAACATTCAAAATAACTTCTCCAAATTGCTTCAACTAACTCTCATCAGTTAGGTTGAAGGTTTAATGCTTTAAAAAAATAAAAATTCCAACTTCCCTCTAAATCCTAAACTAGCCATTAGATTTTGAAAATTCAAAATTTCAGCATACAATTTTGTTTTAGGAAGTTTGGTTTGATTGTCTTTCTTTTCATAGTTGCTCGAAAAGATGCTTGACAACTTTTGAGCAACTTCTTAAAAAGTTGTTAAACTTTCAAAAACTCTTCCCCAAAGGGCTAGTTGGTTCAAACCAACCTTATAACTATTGGGGAAAACATATTTTATCCCTTAAAGGTAGTTGATAGGCATGATGTACTTATTTTGGCAAGAAATCAATGAAATAAACTATTTTTCCTACAAAATTCCATGTTTTAGAGAATTGTATGGACTAGTATAGATGTTGAAACATGTGCTAGTGACTCCAAGAGTGAGAGGGGTGAGTTACTTTTCATTTGCACTTGGTTTCATGTTTTGATACTTTGTAGTTTGTGAGTTATTCAACTTTTGTTGAAGGTGCCTAAAAATCAGCACTGAACCAAGGGTTTCACCTAGGGCCCTATTGTTTTTAGCACTTACCACAATGGGAATTTGATGCCCCTTTGTGGAATGAAAGTTTGATCAGCGTACTTCATGATTTTGCAGGTTTTATAGATGGCCAAGCAAGGAATGAATTTTGCCACCATACCCTAGGTGTATGGCTCCATACATGCACCATTTAGCATTTCACTATGTAGTCACTATAACTTTTGCTCCAGAGTGATCCAAGGTCTATAAATTTGGATTTGGAATTTTTTCAAATGCCCCTAGATGTTCCAATATTTTTTTTGCAAATTGACATGTGCGAAAGGGTACCTATTGTGTAACTGCAACCTAATTAGGCATATCAACACTTTCAAAATATTGTTACAACAGTGCCTTCTAGTATCTTCTAGTATGTGATTTTTACATATGTTTTATATGTCCTAAAAGAGTGTTTTAATATAACTTTAAACTATGTATTCATGTGGGGTTTTTCCATATTATGGTCAATTTAAAGGTTGAAGGGTTGCTAGCCTTTTCAATGGAAAACTGTTATAACTATATATTAGTATTGTTTGGACACAATATAATCACTTTATCTATTGTATATAGACCTTAATAGGTCTAAGGTGTGTTTGTATTTCATTCCATGGTCATTGTTCTCTTTTCATTCATGTTTGGGGGTATGTTCCTGGTGCAAAACACTAAGGCACTTGGTTTATATTTTGGTTTTCATGTTTTTTTTTTTCACCTACTTAGGCTATAATAAGAAACCCTTGGATGAGAAGTCCATGGTTGTCAAAGAAACACAACATTTTGTATGCTTAAGGCACTTTATGCAATTTATAAGAAAAAGTTGCTTGTTAGGAAAATTTAGGATTTTTAATGTTTTTGGTCAAGAAATCATAGGATTATTTAATTTTAGTTGGTTTAAGGTATTCTGAAACCTTTTCCAAGTCCTAGAAGTGGAATAAAGTGAAATATGCAAAAATTATACTTTTTGTGCAAAGTTGAATTGTTGAAAGTTGTAAAAGTTGCTCAAATTTGCAATTTAGTGAGAAAAGAGTTATAAATATTAAAATATTAGTTCTAATCATTAAAATAGACATAAGATATATATATATATATATATATATATATATATATATATATATATATATATATATATATATATATATATATATATATATATATATATATATATATATATACGTCATTTTTGAGGTTTGGAGGGCATTAATATACAAATTGGAAGAAGTTGCAAAGAAATAAATTCAGTTTTCAAGTCATTTTTACTATTGTTTGCATTCTACATGAAATGTAAGGATTTTCTACCTAGATGTGATCAATTTTTGAGATAGATCTTTGAATCAACTTTCTTTCTCCTTTGGTCTCATCATTCTACGTGTTTTCTAACTCAAGTTATTGCATTTTTGGTGAAACTAGGTTTTTAGGACAACATTTTGGTGCACACAGCAAAAATGGACTTCTAATTGAAATTTCCTTAGTTTAAATTTCATGGAAACTTTGGAAATGGTAGTTAGTAGGGTACTTTTTAAGATTCTAGGGTTTCAAGACTGGAGGATATGTTTTGTGATTTTTTCAATCAAGCCCTAGATCAACTACCATGAAGGATGTTACCTCTTATAGTGTGTTGATTTGTGAATGGCAGGAGTTCGGGAATTGGTGAAGGGACGAGCATTTGGAAATAAGTTATTTTAGTGTTTCAAAACCTTCCAAAGAATTGAGTTCATTTCCACAACCCTGTTTCGTACTATTTGCTTTGTAAACTAGTCATCTACTTGACTGGGACATGTTTGGGAACTAACATGTTCTATTTAAACTAAAGTCTCCATTTAAAGGTGGCAAAGAGATTTTGGTTGTTCTTTTAAGATCATTAATATATTTTGATGAGAACTTTGAGGGATCATGATCAGCTTGAGTATCTTGGCTTCCCAAGTCTTGTGAATGCAAAGTTACAATGTTGCTAAAAAAGTTGCTTGAGGAACTTTTGCAATTTTTGCAAAAAAGTTGGAAATGGAAGTTTGGGAAGTTGTAACTATCCATGCTTAGGTATATGAGCATGGGAAACATTTTTTTTAAGGTTAGAAGGTTCCAAATCAGATTTTCATTTTTAAGAAACTTTTACAACTTTTCTAAATTTTCACAAAAGTGCAACTAATGCAAAGTTCACTAGATTTCACTTCTAGGACTTGAAAAAGGTTCCAAACTATTAAAAAAAAACTAAAAAACACCTAATATTAGGCTATCTTGACCATAAAATCAAAAATACCCAATTTGGCCCAATTAGCAACTTTTTCTCATATCTTGCACAAAGTGGCCTAGGCATACATATCTTGCTCATATCTCTCTCACCATTCATTGTGAGATTGAATTGTCTATTCTATTAGCTCTAGGTGGCTAGGTAAATCCTAGCACCAAGATCGCCTCATCCCATTGAGCATTAGAATTTTTTTGGGCTTGCCAAATCAAAGCATCCCTAAGGGTCACTAAATGCCATAGGGCAACAATCTTTGGTATGGAAAATCTCAGAGCTCATCTAAGGTATGGATGTGATTCTTGGTGTTATAGGACCATGTTGTAGAGACCTACAATAGCCTCTCTCACTTTTTGCAGATCTTACTCCATTTTGATTTTGCGACACCATCTTGGGTAATGCTCAAACTCGTAGTGTTGGCTAGTACAAAGTTGCCAACTGCCAAATCTCCCTCACTGTTTGTCATGGTATTGAACTGTCTATTATATTGGCTTTGTGTGGTCAAGTAAACCCTAGCCCCAAGCTTATCCTATCCTATTAAGCATTTGAACATTCTCAAGCACACTGAACTGAAATGTCCCAAAGAGTCACTAAATGCCATAGGCTAACAATATTTGATGGGGCATATCTGGAAGCTTATGTGAGGTATGGATGTGATTTTAGGTGCTATAGGATCATTTTTTGGAGACCTATAATAACCTCTCTCACTTTTTGGAGATCTTAATCCATTTTGATTTTGCAATGCCATCTTAGGTGATGTTGAAACTTGTAGTGTTGACCAGTAAAAAGTTTCCAACTGCCAAAGCTCCCTCATCATTTTTCATGGGATCAAACTATTTATTCTGTTAGTTCCAAGCAATGAGGTAAACACTAGTCTCAAGCATGCCGAATTGAATTGTTTCTAAGAGTCACTAAATGCCATAGGGCAGTGATCTTTGATAGGGCATGTCTCAGAGCTCATGTGTGGTATGGATTTGATTCTAGGTGCTATAGGACCATGTTGTAGAGACCTACAATAACCTCTCTCACTTTTTGGTGATCTTACTCCATTTTGATTTTGTGATGCCATCTCTGGTGATACTGAAACTTGTAGTGTTGGCTAGTACAAAGTTGCCAACTACCAAATCTCCCTCACCATTCATCACGGGATTAAACTATTTTTTTTTGTTAGCTTAGGCGGCCAGGTAAACCCTAGCCTGAAGTTCATCCTGTCTTGTTGGGCACTCAAACATTCTCAGGCGCGCCGCACTGAAATGTCCCTAAGGGTCACTAAATGCCATAGGGAAATGATCTTTGATGAGGCATATCTCAGAGCTCATGTGGGGTATGAATGTGATTCTAGATGCCATAGGACCATGTTGTGAAGACCTACAATAACCTCTCTCACCTTTTGGAGATCTAACTCTATTTTGATTTTCTGATGCCATCTCAGGTGATGCTAAAACTTGTAGTGTTGGCTAGTAAAAAGTTGCCAACTACCAAATCTCCCTCACTGTTTGACATGGGATTAAATTGGGTGGCTAGATAAACCCTAGCCCCAAGCTTATTTGATCTTGTTGAGCACTCGAACATTCTTGGGCATGCTAAACTGAAACATCCCTAAGAGTCACTAAAAGCCATAGGGCTGTGATCTTTGACATGGTTTATCGCAAAGCCCATGTGAGGTATGGATGTGATTCTAGGTGCTATAGGACTAAGTTTTGGAGACCTAAAATAACCTCTCTCACCTTTTATAGATCTTAATCCATTTTGATTTTGTAATGCCATCTCAGGTGATGCTGAAACCCTTAGTGTTGGCCAATACAAAGTTGTCAACTGCCAAATCTCCCTCACTGTTTGTCATGAAATCAAATTCTCTATTCTGTTAGCTCCAAGTAGCATGCCATTGATCACTCAAACATTCTTGGGCATGCCAAAACAAATCATCCCTAAGAGTCACTAAGTGCCATAGGGTAGCGATCTTTGATGGGGCATATCTCGGAGCTCATGCAAGGTATGGATGTGATTCCAAGTGCTATAGGATTGTGTTGTAGAGACCTACAATAAACTCGCTCTCTCTTTTTGGTGATCTTAGTCTATTTTGATTTTGTGATGTGATCTCAGGTGATGCTAAAACTTGTAGTGTTGGCCAGTACAAAGTTGCCAAATGCCAAATCTCTCTCACCTTTCGTCATGGGATCAAACTATCTATTCTGTTAGCTTTAGGTGGTAGTTAAACACTAGCCCCAAGCTCCTTCTATCCCATTAAGAGCTCAAATATTCTTGGGCATGCTAAAACAAATTGTCCCTATGAGTCACTAAATGCCATAGGGTAGTGATCTTTGACTGTGACAACTGGATATGTCATCTCATCCAATGATGAAGACTCATTAGAGAAGGTAAAAGGGTGATCATACACATCATTTTGAACATGATATTTTTTTATGGTAATAAGGTAATCCTTGTTTGTAAGGTCAAGGAACTTGAGGTCACCTATAAACCCAAATTGCCTTAGTCCTAACGATTTTCCTTTTTTTGTCATTTTTGTTAATAAGTTGACTCAGTAAGTGTTTTGAGAGTCATTACACCTTATTTAGCTGCATGTTATCACTAAATAAAGTTAGTGGAAGATTTTAATGATATTTTTGGTTGTCTTAATAGTTATTTCATGGGTTTGAAACATAAATACTTCCCTTTGCGAAGAGTTGTCCGAAAATCAACAAATTAAATGTTGTTGCAAAGAAAATATAGTCAAGGATGTTGGAAGATTGTTTTCACTCATAGCGTGTTGAAGAAGCTCTTGGAAGGATGGAATAGGTGATAGACTAAAGTTTTTGAGATAGTTATAAGGTTTTTCTTTAAGTGCCTAAGATGTTAGTTTGAAGAAAGAAGTTGATTATGATCCATTTCTCAAATTTGCTAAGATGTTAGTTTGAAACTTTGAACATAAACAAGAAGATCATAAATCATATGACAATGACATATTGCAAATGATAAATTTTAGGCTTTAACAGTAGTAAATTTTATTGTTCATCAATATTCTATCAAATTTTCAAACTAATTAGGTATTGAATTAAGCTTGATAAAAAAATAATAGAGAAGGAAAACTTTAAACATGAACAAGATCATAAATTATATGATGATGACATATTGGAAATGATAAACTTATGCTTGAACAGTGATAAAGTTTATTGTTAATCAATATTATATCAATGTTTCAAACTGATTAGGTATTGAATTAAGATTGATAAATAATGAGCTAATACACACAAAAAAAAAATTTGGAAAAAAATATAAAATCTCAATCAAGGTCCTTAGCTATGACGCTCTCCACCAAGTACCTAGTACTTGGGATATGTGTACTCGGTACTTGGGTACATGGGTACAAGTACTAGGGTGTGGGTATAAGTACCCATGCAACCTTGATAATATATTATGATAACCAATAATGTCATGCATGAATGAATATATACTATATTATGATAACCAATATTTTCATACATGAACGAACATATAATATATTATGATAACCAATAATGTCATATATGAATGAACATATAATATATTAAGATAACCAATAATGTCATACATGAACAAACATATAATATAAAATGATAACCACTCATGTCATACATTAACAAACACATAATATATTATGATAACCAATAATGTCATACATGAACATAGATATCATTTATTAACCAATAATTTCATAAGTCTAATAATTTCATGGATCAAATATATGTCACACATCAAATATAAAATGTGATATATACATCAAATGTATATCGAATATGTCCACTGACATAAAATCCAAAATTTATGTCCACTAATGCCTATACATGTGTGTCTATCAACTACATCTTCTCCTTCCCATGAGGGGAAGGAAAAAAATCCCTAGAGGTCTTCAATCATCATGTGGAGGGAGATGATGGGGATGATGGGGTCTTTCTCACATGCTCCCTCATCCTCTTGTTTAGGCTCTTCTCTAACTCGAGATGATACAAACAAAGTAGATATGAATAAATAATTATTATATATTAAAATCAAATATATGAACACACAAATTTAATTATTTTCTTAATTCCATCAAATAGTCACTCTTTACATCCACCTCAAAGGCTTGCAGACGATCGAGTGTAACAAGGCTCTACAAAAATTCAATCAATATAATCACTTATAAATAACATTATAAATTTCAATACTAACCATTATAAACAGCAACAAAAACCAAGAAAATTATTTCATACCTTAGTCAATGGCTGTGAACTAGCCATCACTGCAACAACTCCATGATTGATGGACTGCTGAAGATGAGGAGTCTCAGATGTCAAGAGCCACATGTCATACAATACAAGTTACATGTAACAAGAAAAATAAAACAAATACAATCAAATGAATTGAATTAACATGAAAAAAATGTACCTCTATGAAGCCCATATCATGCCTACACTCAGAGTCCCTAGTGAATGTTGATGGTCTAGTAGAGAACTAATGCACATGCAAACATTGGCTTTTTCAATCCTTCATATGACTACTTAACAAATATATGTATTAATTTAAATTATTAAATCAATACATACCTTTGGACGCGTTGACAAGACAAAAAATGGGGTCGTGGGATCTCTACCAGGGCTATCAACACTCTTACCCTAAATTTTGAACAATGGGTATGTGCAGCATCATGGTTAAGCAAACTGTGCTCTTAAGTGGCAATTAAAAATTAGAGAATTAGGGTTATGTCAACTTGATGTGCAATTTTCTACTTGTTATTAACTTTATATCAAAAAGTTGAGAGAAAAGAATCTCTAGCGAATTGAATCTAGTTTCTAAATTACTAGGACTTATCTTAGAAAAATAAAAATTGATTGGTCAAAATTTTTAATTTTAATGCAATATTACAAAAATTTCAAAACAAAAACAAGAAGTAGATGTATGTCTGACCACCTTAATCAAAATCAAATGATAATATTTTTTAATAATATTTTAGATATAAGTAGTAGACTCATGTTTGGATGTGACATATTTTTGGATATTTTTATTCCAACTAAATAATAATTAATTAATTTTTGACTTTAGTATTTTTGGAATAAAAAAACTCTCGTGTTTGACCACCTCAACTAATTCAAAACTCTGCAAAATTCAAATTTTCATTTTTTTTCCTTATAGTAGAAGAAATATAAAATGTGATGCATCTTTTGGATTTAAAAAATGTTGTACCATTTGAAAGTTATAATTATTTTTCAAGTAGTGTGTAAGTCAACACTTTATACATAACTCCACCAAAAGATAAGTAATAGTTACTTAGTAAACTCATAATTTGACAAACCTTACATTTATGGAAAGATAGAACATTCTTAAGAAACCCTTTTCATTTCATCAAATTTTGGTGAAAAAAAGTTGTTAGCTACATCTTTGAAGTAAAAATCACATAAAAATAGGTCAAAAGCCCATTTTTAGGACTTTTTAAAGTTGACCATATAGGTTTGGTACCAAAAGATATAGTAGACCTTATAAAGATATTAATTGTTTTCATTTAGTATTAGGGTTGGTGAGAAAAAAGTTGGATTAAATTTTGAAATGGTTTGAGATATTTCAGAACTATATATTTTTTAGATCGCCACATTTTGGTACACCATGATCCTGCACATACCCCAATGTCAATATGTGCTAATTAATTAGTCACTCACTATACATACAAAATGTGATCAAATTAGTTTATTATAATTGTAATTTACCTATGTGTCAATGCCAAATGTCTGACTTAGAAACTGATCAATGACTAGCCCATCATCCATACTATCTCCAACATGACTAGAAAATGTGCATAAGGATCCACATGATGTGTACATGGTGCACATAAGGCTCCCCCTCAACTAATGGACTCGTGTAATGAATGAGGGTCTATGTCAAAGCATTAATAGTCCCTAGAGTGTTGGTCTCTACATGTTCCTTCAAAATTTAAGAAATTATCACATGCTCACCTTGTGGCCTGACAATAGGTTCCCTACCTACATTATGCTCGTGATGTGCCCCTGGCCTCTCAAATGATGACTCCCCATCTCTACCCTGAGATTCTAATATATCAAAATAATTGGGGGTCTCCCCAAGGACAAATTCACAATATAATTTCTTTAAGAAATATATTGGAAGCTCATGATTATTATAGGGAGGGGCATCAAAGACCATCCACCATCTATCACAAAAATTATTTCTAATACCATCATGTATGCACCAATGGATGGGGAACCATTTAGTTGTCTCTCTAGCAGTATTTTGTTCACCAAACCTTCTAAACGATGCACAAATGTTACCTTTTGCTATTTCTTTTTTTTTACATCTTGATATGATAAATTTTTTGCATAATATCATTTTTGTTCATCCCTCTTAACACGCCATATATCCAATTGACCACTAACAAAAGACACATGGGTCATAATGGACTCGATGGAAGATGCAAATTTTGCTCTCATTGGATTGGTTTGTCCACAAGATTTCAACCTACCAATGAGTGCCTCTAATTCATTTTTTCCTCTTTCTATTTCATTTATTATGTTTTCATCTATGCAAGGAGGAGGTCTTCAAATTGGTGAAGGTTGCAGAATTTCTTGGTCTTCTTGTTAAGGGTTTTGATTCTCATCTTGTGGAGGGTTTTTGTTTGGATCTTTTGAAGGGTTTTAGTTTTGATCTTGTTGGGAATTTTCTTGGTTCATTATTCACATTTTTTTGATAAGAAAACAATTGCAATCTAAATAAATAAACAAATTTAAGGCAAAATTGAAAAATAAACTACAAAACAATGCAAAAACAAGAGTAGAAAACATACAAAGTGATCTTGATCTTGAACTTCAGTGATGAGAGGCATTTTGAAGAAAAAACCCTTGCAAAAAAAATGATAATGAAATGGGTTGTGGGTTTGTAACCCATTTATAAAAATTTTAAGTTTTCTAATGCACGTATGCGCTATAGTGCATACACACTTTAGAAAACTTTTTTTAAAAATGGTGTCATGTTTTTGGCACCCCCAACTTGGTGCATACACCCCACACTTATGATCTTGCAAAACTTCAATTGCAACAAATAATTGAAAATATTGGAGGACTTAGGAAGACAAAGAGTGCTCAATGCAAATTTGGATCAATTCTAATTTGCATATTTTTCTATATGCATAACACATTTCCACCTTTTGGCACAATTAGTTGGAAAAAAAAATAGATCAATGGTTGTACAAATAAATGAGTATATTGAATAGATGGGTGAAAACTTTGAAACAGTTATGACAAGCTATTTTGAAGACTTCAATAAGTCTATGAAGCAAAGGATGAGGATACCTATCTCCTTAGTTGAACAATACTACAATGATATATGTTTTCTTGTAGACATTGATTATACATACTTATAGGCTTCCATATCTAGGGTAAGATGGCTTAGACCCCTATGCTATGAGATCAATGTTGATGAAGCCTCAACTACCATCACTAAACTTCTAGCTAAAGAAATTGAGAAAAGTGCAAAGATCTTTGGTGACTATGACGTTATGAAATCCAAAGTTGAAATGGAGTTAAAGACAACCTCCAAACTAAAGAGAAAAGACAAATTGGTGAGAAAATTGATGGAAAAATCTGGTGAAGGAATAGGTGAAGAGGAAGAACATGAACAAGTTCAAGAACCTCTTGCTTTGACCCAAGGCATGGGTGAGGACATTGAAGAAGAAGAAGGTGTCGAGGAAGAGAAAACAAAAGAAGAACCAATACAAATAAAACCTAAGCAGAGAAAGGCCAAGGCACAACCTATGGCAAGAATGTCAAAGGCAAAGAAGAATACTAAACCCAACCTGGCAAACAAAACAAGACCAACAACATGGGCAAGCACAAGGGCCACTACACAAAAGGATAAAGAAAAAGCCAAAGAGAAGACAAAGGCTACTAAAAAAAAGGGCTCAATGTAGAAGAAACAAAGGAGAAAATAAATTTCACACCTAGAGACTAATGATGAGAGAACAAAATCTAAAGATACAAATTAGTTTAGAGTGGTAAGTCACACACCTAAATCTGATATTGAAAATATTTATGAGAATATGAGAAATAATGCAGATTTAATAGGTTTAAAAAATATTGATTTTGGGAAACTTGGTAGAGAAGAAAAAAATTTAATTAAAGAATCAATATATGTAATGATGTCTAAATTCAAGAATACTCCACTTGAATTAGATAATACAATGCTAAAGGATTTGTATACTATTGTTGAAAATAAGTGGCATTACTATTTGAACCTGGAGAAACAAATAAGAGAATCCACACTAGCATATGTAATGCAAAAGCTCACAAAAGGACAAATTGTCAAAGCAATTAAGAAGTATGGTGGAAGATTTGCACCAAAATACAAGGCATTTAACATTCTTTAGAATAATATTGGAGATGTTGTCAAGAAATCCACTCAAATGTGGAAATTGATCTATGGATTGACAATTGTAAGACAAGGAGATAGAGATCCATTTGAAGGGAAAAATAATGAAGATGAAGATGAGGACAAGGAGGACAAGGAGGACAAGGAGGAAGAAATAGAAAAAGGTAATACTATTGTGGAGGAGACTCAATAGAAAATAGATGACATGGCTATAGCTGAAGGGGAATAGGAAAAATAAAGTGTCCAAGACACACAAATGCCAAGTATGAGCCTTGCACATGAAACAAGAATGACTATAGAAATTATAACTATAAAGGATGTTACTGATATTTCAGCTCACAACATCAAACCATTGACTACAAAAGACCTGAAGAAAATCTTTGACTAATCCACACTAAAAGCTAGATTGTGTGAAAATCCAATATTGGTTAGTGTTGACGAACTTCAAAAGATAGTAGCTAACACTACAAGGGTTAAGGTGAACTCACTAGAACCACCTTCTGCCATCCCTTCAGCTACCAGTGCTCAACCTTTAGTACAAACATCAGAAGACGCATCTACAAAGGTTGACACAAGTATGAGAATTGATATAGTCAAACAAAAACAAACTACAATAGAAGAAAAAGAAACAACCAATGTTCAACTTGATGCACAAATACAAGGTGCAAGTCACATCATGGTGATTGACCAAGGCAGATCTGAAGAAAGTATGGACATACCAAAGGAGAAGAAACAAGAGACCATTCAAGAATTGGTAACTCTACCAACATTTGACACTTCTATAAAAGTCCTTCAGAAGCCGAGCACTGAAGCTGTACTACTGTAGAACTTAGCACCAGGCTCAAATTCCTCCAAGGTTGCAAAGGTAATTCACTATAGAGATTTAAGTCTAGATGGAAAAATAGTGATACCTAAGTATGACTATGCAACCATAACATTAGAACAAATAGGCATAATGCAACAAGCTTTAGAGAAGAAGAAAAATCAATAAATACTCAGGAAGGAGGATAGACAGAGGCAAGCATTATAAGAAATAAAAGACATCTTCTTAGATGCTTTCAGTTTGTCAATGCTTGAAGAATCAAAGTCACTATTGGAACAATTATCATAAATTGTGGGATAGATGAACAATGAAGACCAAGAAAGTGAACAAGGTAGTTGAGAACATATTCTCATTGTACACCAAATTGTGTGATCCCACACTCTTTACTCAAAAAACAAGCCATAGAAATATGAGTCTGGAGAGAAATTTGAAAGTCTCAGGTATGCAACTACCTCAGAACCAAGCTCAGAGTGGGAAGCATTTTCAAAGCATTTTCACTCATTGCTTCAATCATAAAGTCAACTAGCTGTGTTAACAATAGAAGAGGCTAATACAAGAGAAAAGTTCACTAATATCCAATCCTCCCTTACCCCCCATATGGAGATAATCCATAAAGAACTAGGATTTGTAGAGACATTGATGAAGAAAGATTCCAATCTTTCTACACTAGATGTACTAGTTTACCTTGCAGTAGAGCTAGCTATCCAAATAAAGTCATTAGATGTTGCATGTGACAACTGGGATGTTGCTCTTAAAATAATAATGGAATTCCACAAGACCTTTTTGGACAAATACACAATTAGTGTATAGAACCTTTGACGTAAGTGTCAAAAAGGGGGAGATAAAATAAGAAAGAAAGGGGGAGTTACAAAATTTTGAAACTGAGAAGAAAGAAGGAGAATAAGTAGAATAATCAAAGGAGGTGCAAACAGAATCAGAAAATAGAAAGAACAGAAATGGAGCATATTAGATGAAGAGTATCAACATAGTTGAAGTCAGGGTACAATATGATATTTTTTTAATGTTATATTTAGGTAGGTTTAGGTTATATTTTTTTCTTAATATTCATTTATGAAAATCTCATCCTTTATTTTTTTATGGGTATGAAATTGAGGCAAGAGCCTAAAACACAATGGTTCCCCATCATAGGGATCAAAAAATTTATAATATTGATTGTGTTGTTTTTTATTTGTTCTTACAATCAAAATTTCCAACCACAAGATTGTTGTATTGGATATTTGATTTGAAAATAATAATCTTTTTTTAGTTAATTAATAAAAATATATTAAACCTTTTAGTAAAAATTTATATTGTGAATTTAATTGAAATGAAATTATTAAATGTTTAATGTTCTCCTTATATATTATGTCTTCTTTTATACTAACAATTTGATGGAGGATAATGCTAGTTTGTATGTTGTCATTCTTCGATGAGATCAAATCATTTCTGAGAGTAATTCAGAGGTTGCGATGCATATATTAGCTCAGCAACATTCTGAGAATGTTAATTAGAAGTTAGCTTTGGTTATTTGTTAGTTAGATTCTTGATTTGTTGATTATGTTACCTTCTCTCATATCTCCATGTTGTAGCTTATTGTCTACCTAAATAGGCTACTGAAATGCAAAATTGAAATATTGTAAATAACAATTAATTACCTCTAGAATTGTTGTATCGTTTAGACCACTTGGTCGATCTTAATAGACCAGTTTGATCATTTCCTTTATATTTCATTTAACTTAGATTTCAGCACTCTTTTAATAAAATAATATAAAATGACAAAAATCATTCTTTGTATTCAGATAGACAGATATCCCCAAATATTATGTGTTGCAAGCTTATTCCTTTCAAGACCCTGCCATCAATGTTTGGGTGTAAACATAGAGACAAATTTATATTCTGTGTGGATTTTGCAGTCTTCACGTGGAAATCATTTTTATACAATAATGATACTCAGGCGCTCATCACTGCCCGTTTAACGCCTTTTGTACAAAAAGATCTTCATTTATATATACTGATCCTCATTTAAACCTAACTCTTGTCCATACTCACCATGGCAAGAGAAGCCTCACGCTTTTCAAAACAAGAGGACCAACTTTTGGCTGAGTATGTCAACATCCATGGCCAAGCTACTTGGAACTCAATATCCCACAAAAAAAGAAGGTAAGAATTTCGTCAATGCTATTATTAAATTTTTTAGTTTTAGATTTGGTTGGTTGGTATTAATTTTGTTTTTGATGGAGGGTTCAGGTAGGAGATCTGAGAGTTACCCTTAAGCACAAAACTATTTAAAAATCCGATACAGATTCATTCGTACCTAAAACCTCTTCCGCCTAGAGCCAATTGAGAGGGTCTAGAATCTGATTCAACTTGTTAAACACAAGTTCATAAGATCGACTCATATCAATAAAAATCCATAAAAGTCCAATAATTATTTTAAGCAATATTGTAATTACTTTGAAATCTCTTTTCTGTCCTGACACTGATTTTAATGGAATGGGGGAACGATGCAACAGCGGAATGCAGCATGGAGATTGGATGGATGGATTACAAGATTTTCTCTTGTCAGAATTCGAGGAGGAAGATGTTAAACAGTTTTCATTAAAAAAATGGACTGAACGGCTACCGCATATTTGTTTATTTGTTTATGTTGAGATGTTTTCTAATAATTTAAAGTTTTTATTCGAGAAGAGCCTGGCACCCACCATAAAAAATGTACAAAGTTATTACTGTTTTAATTAAATATTCACCAAGATCTATCTTCAAAAAAGAGTTTATGTAATGTGTTAGATTATTCGAGTAAAACAAATCAGTGGTGCCCAAATTGGGCTCTGCGCGTTCACATGTAACGTTGTCGATATTTGTAATTATTTTAAGCCATTAGCTGCTACAGCCAAGGAATTTGGACAAAACAAGCTTTATTGGTCACATTTCCACAAAAAAATTTTGTAGCTAACTATTTAATCATGGCTGGTGATTTCATGTATGTAATATTATTTTCAGTTATTAGTAAGATATTTTCATCTAGCGAAAATTACTGGTAATTTTTTTTTGAATAAATTTTTTCATAAATTGATCACAATTTTTAAAATAAAGTGTTACTAAAGCAGTTAATAAATTTATTAATGAATTGTTTTATAACATTATCAAATTGTGTCTTAAATAAAATGAAATTCAAATTTATCAATGGTAAAAGATATTTGTTTAAGTGTACAATTTGTGTTGTACGTATCTAAATAGCAAGTTAAGAAATTTTCAAATATAGAAATAGATAAACAAATTACAAATTTTGCTTATTCTTTATAAGAAATTTAGAAAGGCAAAAATATGAACTAGTTAGTAAACTATTAGTTATTAGAATATGATGAACAAAAAGAAGAAGTTAAATTCACAATAATAAAAAATGAACTAAACTGTATTTTTTTTGTTATACAATTTGTCATGGAAAATATTGAAAATTGAAATATCATTCTTATGACATATTATTATCCCAAAATACTAGAAATCATAAATTTGTGGCCAAATCAAAGTGTATTCAGTACACAACAATTTAGAAATATAATCAATGCTCCTTGAAGAATACCAAAAATCAAAAGAGAGCATCCACTCAATTTTGAACTAAAAGAGGGCTAAAAATTTTATTGACTACCAAAGAGGAAAAAACAATGAAGAAACAAAGAGCAATACAGAGCTTTATCTTAGTCCACAAGTTGAGCTAGCTTTTGAGATAAATCTAGGGGAAGCATCCTATTATCAATAATGTTTCAATCCAACACATGCTTTGAGGCCCATTTAGCCAAGCAATTAGCCACACCATTCCACTCACGAGGGATATGCATAAAAGACATAGAATCTAGAGAATTGCATAACTGAATGATCCGTTGAATAGCCATATCCAAATGCCAATCCACATCCACAAGGTTCAAACTATTTAATAAATTCACAACCACCTATGAGTCAGTCTCATAGGTAATTCTTCTCTAGCCATGTTGACAGCACTATTCCACTACAACCAAGATAGCAAGGGCTTCCATGAGGTTATTTGTATGGCAACCCTTGTAGATAGAAAATAGAAAGTGATCATCACTAGAGTTGTCACGCCCAACTCCCCAACACCAGATTGTCCACAATTTTCTTGAGAAGAGCCATCAATATTGATTTTAAGAACTCTAGCACGAGGCGGAATCCAATGCTCCTCACAATTAACACACTGACAATGTCACCTAGCTCTATTCCCAGAGTGTCTATTTGGGAAAGAGGGAGTGCTGCCTTGAAGAGGAAAGGAAAGGTGTGAGTATATACCAGCATCTCCAGGGTCCAAACCTCCATCAAAGTCACATTTAGCTAGGAGTGTTTCATGAAGAGAATTAACAATTTTCCCCATAGGTGCCTAATCCTCAACTACACATCATAAAAGATCCTCCTATTTCTCTCAAGCCGAACATGAAATAAAATAAGAGAAGGGCCAATAGTCCAAGCAACCTGAAGAAAAGAGGTCGTGGAAGAGGGATGGCCCAAATGGTCCCAAAACTTAGACAAGGAGGAGACATGTCAACATGTGCATCCCCACACATTCCAGTAGAAGTGCCAAATCTATTTGACAGAAGGGCACTAGAAAAAAAGGTGAGAAATAGTCTCTTCACTATTGCAGAATAAGACACACATAGAAGGACCCTAGAAGCCTCTCTTGGAGAGATTCTCCCAAGTAGGACAATGATTGTAAACCAGAACCCAAAGCAAAATGTTACACTTAGGCCAAGAGAAGTTATTTCAAGCTTTCTTCCACCAAGAGACCTCCCCCTCATCAAACAATTTTTTAGTTAGTGCAAGGTACCCTAAAGAAACAAAATACTCTCCAGAAGAAGAACCTCCCCAAGCCAAAACATTAGGTTCTTGTAGAGAGATACACTCCCTAGAAGCCAAGATCTGAGAAAGCTCCAACGAATCCTCTAGAGAGCCACTTGGTGGCCAATCAAAAGAATTCTTCCATCCATAACCAATAGCAAGGACCAGGTTATGAGACTCCCTATAATGAGCCACATTATTCCATTGAATAGAAAGGAAAAAATCATAAAGAGGCTAGAAGTGTGAATGAAAGGACAAGAGAGGAGGATGCCCATTCTAGGAATCACTCCAAAATAGAGCCTTAGTGCCTCTATTACAGATCCAAAATAGACTTCTCTTCACTAGGTGAGCTCTAATCTTGAGGGTATTCCACACCATAGAGCCTCTTCCCTCAAGAGAAAGCTTGGAAACATCTGAAGGTTCAACACTAGGTAAATACTCGTGTGACAAGATATATGCCCAAAGTTGAAACTGATTAGAACACCAGTGCCAATAAAGCTTGGAAGCAAGAGCTTGACTACACAAGATAGCAGAATGAAGGTTGAGGCCTCCTTCCTTTTTGCCTACAAATTGTAACCCAAAATAATGAGTCTACATTTAGTACTTTGGAAATTGGTGCTCCAAAGAAATTTGTTTGAAAGAGCATCAAATTACTCAAGAAAATACATTGGGGCAGCCTGAACCATGCTTCTATATATGGAAAGGGCCTATATCATAGATTGTAGGAGAGTCACCCTGCCAGCAATAGAGAGCCACCTATGAGTCCAATGATTGACTTTCTATCAAAGCTTTTCAAACAAGCTCTACTAGAAAATCTTGGACTATCTTGCCCCCACAATAGGGACCCCCAAGTAAGTTAGAGGGAGAGACTCAATCTGAAATCTTAGGATATTAACAATCCTCTACTGGATAGGCTCAGAAGTGTTAAAGAAAAAAATAGATGACTTGTGGTCATTAATTTTCTAACCAAAGGCAACCAAATAAGTATCCAAGGTGAGTGAAAAGGCTTCAACTTCCCAAATATGAGCTTTCCCAGCAAGGGTTGTATCATCATCAAACTAGAGGTGGGAAAGAGTAGGCAGACCATTTCCCCATTGCTTGCCTTGAATCAAATTTTGGAAAACATGAGACTTGATGAGTCTACCAAGTCCCTCAACCATAATGATAAACAAATAATAAGAAAGGGGGTCTCCCTAGTGAAGACCCCTAGAGGCCCCAAAAAGCTTTGACGGTTCACCATTAAGAAGGATGGAGAAGGAAGGAGTAGTAACATAGCTCAAAAGCCATCTAACTCATTGTTGACTAAAGCTAAAAGCTAGAAGAAATTTTTGCAAGAAACCCAATTGACTCTATTATAAGCCTTAGCCATATCAAGCTTGATGAACATGGTGCATTCTCTAGAAGTACACATAGGGTGAATGGCTTAAGAAGTAATAACCACCCCATCTAAAACTTATTTTCTAGCCACAAATGCCCTTGCTCCTCAAAGATAACCATGGGAAGCCAAACTTTAAGCCTCTCTGCTAGTGGCTTACTAATTATTTTATAGACTACATTACAAAGAGAAATGAGCCTAAAGAAGTCCATCATATTAGCCTCTTCCTTCTTTGGAATACGTACTAGGAAAGTATAATTCAAGGCTCATAGCATATCTTTGTTAGAATAGGACTCTTGAACCACATCCAAAAGGTCATGATTGATGATATCTCAAAATTCCTAGAAGAATTCAATAGGGAAACCATCAAGTCTCAGCACTTTTCCCTTAATACAAGCTAAAGACAACCTCCTCCAAGTCAGACATACTAATTGGTTGCATAAGAGAGTCATTCATCTCCTTAGTCACAACAAAGGGAATATAGGACAAGATCATATTCTCCTCAATCTCTGCTCTATTTTGTAATTATGCAAAAAAGAATAAAAAATCATATTCATAATTATTTTAAACCATTAGCTACAACAGGCATTGAGGAATTTGGACAAAGAAAGTTTTATTGGCCACATTTCCACAATTTTCTTTTGTTTCTAACTATTTAATCATGGTTGGCGAATCCATGTATTTAATACTATTTTTATAGCGAATAGTATTGGTGGCTTCTTTTTTTTGAATAATTATTTTTAAAAATGATCACACTTTTTAAAATAAAGTCTCACTTAAGAAAATTAATAAATTTATCAATGGATTTTTTTATAACATTATCAACTATTGTTCTCTAGGCCATCCCTAGTTTTTGGCTACTTTTAATTTCAAGAACACTATCAAATATTTGTATGGCTTAAATATAATGAAATTAAAATTTATCAATGGTAAAAGACATTTTTTATAAGTGCAAATTTTGTGTTGTACATATTTAGATGGTGAGTACAAAATTTCTCCAATATAAAAAAAGATAAACAATTTACAAATTTTGTTTTCTCTTTATAAGAATTAAAAAAAACTCTATTGCTTCTATAATGATATAATGTGTTGTTCTCATCCTAAATTCTAAGGTAAGTTGTGATATACTTAAGTAAGAGGTATGACTATTACTAAAATGGGGTTATTGAAGAGAATCTAAATTGATTAGAGGAGAGAATGAAAATTGGGAGAGAATATTTTTATGATCATATAGAGGAGGAGAGCTGGAGGAAAAACTATAAGGAAAATATCACTATGGAGGAAATCTTCTAGAAGCAATGCTCTAGAGTCATCTGGTTGACTGAGGGAGATAAGAACACTTCCTTAATCCACACATACATGTAGACCCATAGAAAGATAAATACTATTACGACCCTCCAAGAAACAAAGAACACCTTGCTATCTTTAGTTGAGGATATATGAGGACATGATGCTCATTTATTTGAAGAAATGTTAGCTAACCAGAATGTGAACATTGATTTGGAGGTAACGGATAACCTCATTAGCTCCATCCTAGCTATGTTGAATGAGAATGATAATGAGAAACTCCTTCATCATGTCACTAAGGTGGAGATCAAGGCAATGATGTTCTCTATGAAGGATTACAAGGTTCCCACACCCGATGGTTTCCCCCTTGTGCTCTTCCAATTTTTCAGGGAACTTATTAAAGGTGACCTCAAAAAAGTTGTGAAATATTTTGTTAGAATGGGAAAATTTCTTAGAAGCCTAAACAAGACATCCATTGCTATAATGCCTACAATTCCTAGGACCCTATGTCTCTTGTAGAATTAGATTGATAATCTTGTGTCACATGGTTCAAAAAGTCTTCTTTAACATTCTCGCTAACCACATCAAGCACCTACTTGATAAGTTCATAAGCCCCTCCTAGAAAGCTTTTTTTCTAAGATGAAAAATCCTTGGTTTTTCTATCCAAACTAAAGAGATAATACTATAAGAATTTTCCTCAGGGTGAAATTCACTCAAGATCAAGGAACTCAAGCACAAGCATAAAATAGACCCGAGTATGATCGGAATAACAATATAGTATTCAATTCAATGTACAAGTACACTAGGAGTGCCTATATATAAAGGCCTCTAGAATGCTTCTAGAATGTCTAGGAGTCAGCATACTAATAAGTCTGACAACCAAGCACATGTCCAGTAGGAGTGGGTTATCCTCCATTAAGCATAGGAGTAAGTGCACTGATAAAAGGATAAGCCTACAAAGGGGTAGCACACAAAATAATGTTGTAGAAACCATGTGCTTAATTAAGATTGAAAATAACTATGTTGTCTACATGAAAAATCAGTTAATTATGAAAAATCCAGTGTTGTAGACACCATGTGCTAAGTTAGAGTTGCTTACTTCTATGTTGTCAACATGACAACTCATGAAAGTATGCAAACTCTTAAGTGTCAACCTAAGGAACTATAAATTAATTCATTGACCTAGGTAAACTTAAGTAAAGTGTAAATAGTGAATACCTATTTACACTAACACACCCCCCCCCCCCCCCCCCTTAAGTGCAACTTAGGGGATTGCACTTAAGCTCACAAATGCATGATGGGTCTTGAATATGAGGCCATGTTAGGTACCCATGTACAAAAGAAATGCTCTACATACAATGTGATGCAATAAAATCTCTCATAAAGTGGAGAAAGAGGGAAAACCTCATGGGAAAAACTATCCTCCAAAAAGAGAGATAAGTATCATAAAGAAGATGAGAGAGAAGAAGACCTCAGATGAGGAAAATATCCCTACCATAAGAAAGAAGAGAGAAGTCAAGGGACTCCCCTTTCTACAACATCCCACACCCCTAAGAGATCTCGCAAATGAATATACTTGACCTCAATGAAGGGTTTGGTGAAGATATCTGTGACTTGCTCTACTATAGAACAATACTATAATGCAATGATTTGTTCATGTATCAACTCTTTGATGTAGTGCATATGAACCTCAATATGTTTAGTCCACTGATGTTGAATTCAATGTTTAGGTATCTCAATAGCACTCTAATTGTCACAATGTATGACTATAGGTTTAGGTAGATCAAATCCAAACTCCTTTAGGATGTGCTATAACAAAAGAGCCTTTATAGCTACATTGATAGTGCCTTGATATTCAGCCTTAGTTGAAGAAAGAGCAACATTATTTTGCTTCTTACTCTACCAACAAATGGGGCTAGAACCAAGGTGAAACATGTAGCCTAAAGTAGACTTGGAAGAATCTAGATCTCCTGCATAGTTTGAGTTTGTATATCCAACCAGCTAAAGCCATGTACTTACTACATAGTATATCCCATGTGTATGTGTACCCTATATGTAGTGCAAGATGCACTTGGTGACCTTTTAATGAAGCTCATGTAGCTCTTGCATGAAGTGAGAAACCATGTCAATTGAAAGAGCTATATTATGGTGTGTACATGTCAAGTAAATGAGACTCCCTACTAACTATATATATAATGTAGCATCAACAAGTGGAGTGGTACACTTGACCTCTAACTTGACACCTGAAAGAAAGGGAGTAGGAATAGGCTTGCAATCACTCACATGAAATCGAGAAAGCAAGTCAAGAGCATACTTGGGTTGAGAAAGTGTGATCCCTACTAAAGACTATGTGATCTCTAGACCAAGGAAATAACGTAATAAACCCAAGCTTGTCATAGCAAATTTTTCCTACAAAGAGATCTTGACATTGGCAATGACAGATGAAATACTTCCTGCAATGATCAAGTCATCTAAATAAAACATGAGTATCAAGAGTGAGTCATCCCTCTAAATAATGTAGAAATTTGAATTAGAATGACACTTAGTGAGTCCTCCTAAGAGTAGGAAGGAATCCATCTTGGCATACCAAGCCTGAGGAGCCTGCTTAAGACCATAGATAGACTTCTTCAATCTACAAACCATAGTAGAATCCTTTATGAACCCCTATGGTTTCTCCATATGAATCTCCTCATGAAGATCAGCATTCAAAAAGGAACTCTTTACATCCATCTGATGTACAAGTCAACCATGAGCTACAACAATAGCTAGTGTTAAGTGAATTGAGATCATTTTGGTGACTGGTGCAAAAGTTTTAGTATAGTCAATACTTGAAACTTGTAAGAAACCTTTGGCAACTAGTCTAGCCTTATTCTTATCCACACTTCCATTTGCTACAAATTTGGTTTGATAGATCCACTTACACTGAACTTTCTTCCCTTAGAAATGGGAACTAAGTCCCAAGGTTGTTTTTCATCAAAGAGTTATATTCTTCCTCCATGTCCTTGTCCCATTTTGCAATCCCTGACACTTCCTTAAATAATTGTGGATCTAAAGAAATGGAAATATAAGCATGTGGAAATTATTTGTTCTATGACGTTGTCCTATGAGTATTTGAAGGATTCCCCACCAATGAACTTGCTAAATCAAGGGTCTATTGTACCCAATGAGGTTTAGTGGAAGAAGAACAAATGTCCTCAACTATTTGTGGACCCTGTGAAGGTGGTACCCTATGAGTCAAAGTTGAAGGAATCTCATCTTTCAAGTCACTATCATCATTATGATCACTTTCCATGAAGGAGGAAGGAGGAGTTGAAGAAGCCAAAATTGGACAAGTTTCTTCAAAGTGACCATATTTCATGTGTCTCTGGATCCATGCTTTTGTATGCCTTAAGATGTTAAGGATATCCAACAAATATACAAGGATTTCTTTGACGTTCTAATGCCTTTCACTTTTGTGGAGGTATCCTTGCCCATGCTGGAAAACCAAAAATTTTAAAGTGCTTTACATTTGGTTTTTCTCCACACCAAGCCTCAAAAGGTATAATTCCATCTAAGGCTTTATGGGGACTTTTGTTTTGGATGTACTTGGCACAACACATGGTTATCTCCTTAAGGGTTCTATTCTTTCTTTTAGCAAAACCATTCTACTATGGCATGTAGGCAATTGAATGTTGAAGATCAATACCCTCATGAGTACAAAATTCTATAAGCCTAGGGTTGACATATTCCCTGTCATTATCTATTCCTAGAGTCTTGATGGGTTTCCCTAATTTTTTCTCAACTTGAGCTTCAGAGGTGGTAAACTTATCAAATACTTCACTCTTATGAGCAAAAAAGAAGACCCAACTGTAGCATGAAAAGTCATCAATAAAGGTGAGAACATAGCAAGACTTACCAAAAGATGGTACTGGAAATGGGCCAGCTACATCACTATGAACCGATTCGAGAATACTAGTAGCCTTTCAAGACTTCCCCTTGTCATATTTCTCTTCGAGATACTTGCCTACTTCACAACCTAGACATACACCTTTTGAATACATGACTTGAGTTAGACCAATGACTATATCCTTGCTACTAAGTTGTTGAAGGTAGCAAAAATTGAGATGACCAAATCTCTCATGCCATAGTTTACTTTGTGAATTTGAATGAGTCAGTAATGCAAGGGAAGTGGACTTATGGACAAAATGAGAAAAATAATAAAGTCTTGTCTCATGATTAGCCTTTCTAACTGCCACCATAGAATCATCCTTGAGATTTTTTACCACAACTGTATTAGGAAGGAACTGCACTTTGTTTCCACATCCATAGTGAGTTATTTGGTAGATGGAAAGAAGGTTGGTGCTAAGGTTAGGAACATGAAGAACATCCTTGAAGATGCCATTGTCCAACTCAAAATTCCCTTTCCCTTCAACTTCCACTTGAGTGTCATTGTACACATAAATTTAAGGTACATTTGATGGTTTCAAAGAGGAAAAATGATCCCTTGAAGCACCCATATGATGTGTAGCCCCTAAATTAAGAACCCATTCCTCAACATTGCTTGAACTCTCTACCAAAGCTTGTCCCTTACCTTTTGAAGTGGTTAAAGATCCCTTATCCTTATAGGCATTTGGTACATCAATTTTTTGTTTCCTCATTAAGTTTACCAATTCATCAATCTACTTATCCTTACACTCATGTTCATCATGAGCATTCTTCTTACAATAGGCACAAGTTTTTTTCTCCCTTTTGTTGGAGTTGTTCCCCTTCTGATTGTTTATGGGAAAAGACTTTTCCTTTTGTGAGGAACATTTTTGAGTGGAAGAAGATTGATGAGAGGAAGATTTTTGTTTAGAGGAGGATTTCATGTCATCTTGTGTCTTAGCCTTCCACTGCTTCTACTTCTTGTTGGAATTTTTACCACTTGAATTCCCTTCATTACCTACCAAGGCCTTGGTCTTGGAAGACTAGAGAATTCCCATACTCACTAAATTATCATGTTCTAAGATAAACATTTCTAAAAATTTCTTGAATGAAGGTTTAGTGTAAGCACTACCGATTGTTAATTTGTGAGGATTATAACTAGAAACAAAAGGAGCATATTTAGGTGGAAGATGAGTCATTATATGTTTGATCATCTTTCCATCCTTGATGGGTTCACCACAATCCTTAAGTTGTTCCCTATACATGTCTACTTGGGTAAGATAATCTTTGATGGTGTTGAAATTCCTAGGATCCAACTTGAGAAGTTTGTCCTCAATGGTGTAGGCCATATCTTCATCTATGGTCCCATACAATGATTAAAGATAAGCCTAGAGCTCTATTGGATTGGTAAGTTTCCTAACATGATATTTGATGGGATTTGAGATATTCTTGAGCAAGGTTCCTAGGGCCATTTCTTTTTTGGATTCCCAGTCTTCTTTTTGAACCTCATCAACATCAATAGGAAGTTTCTTAGCTACACCAGTTACATAACACAATAAACCTTGTTCAACCAATGGTTCCTTTATGTTTTCTTTCCAAGAAGTAGAATTATGAGGAGTTAACTTTGAAAAAGAACCCATAATGAAAGAGCAAAATATCAAGGAGACACAAAACATAATACACCCTCCCCCCCCACCTTTTCACTCAATCAAAAAAATCCCTTCCCCCCCCCCCCAAAAAAAATGAAATATTTTGGCACTTTATATGTAGTGCATTTAAAATAAGCCACTTGTCAAAATAGACAAAGTGGGCTTCTAATTTTGCTATTTACATGCTCCTCATGGACCTTTACAATTTAGCTTAGAAATACAATTTTTTTGAAGCAATATAGTCCAAAATAGGACCTATTTCTAGAAGTGGTGTTTTTGTCCACAAAGTCTACAATTTGATTGCAGATCTAGAAAGTAAACAAGAAGTTAAGCACTTAAAAAAATATAGAACCTAAGGATGTGTGCAGATGAGCTCATACTAAGCATTTGAGGTTGTAAAAATTGGAATTTGTGACTTGTAGAAAAATTTAGGAATAGAGATCTCAAACATTCTATACCATTCTATAGATCATGAAATTCTACCCGAAAGCAAAAAAATACTTGAGAAAAGGATTCCATACGAGGGAATTATTGCTGTTTGAAAATCACCTCTGTAATTATTTTTCATAAATCACTGTTGTCATGCCTCCAAAAATCAAATGACTCAAGCTTTCACCACAAATGTCCAATTTTGGTGAAACAAAGTCAATTTGGGGGTTTTTGACCTTCTAAATATGATGCCAATATCTAATTTGTACTAGCAAGCACCAATCTTGTCCTACAAATATCTCTCCTAGTGGCCTGATTGCCAAAAAATTTCCAAAAAAATATACATATCCATAAAATAATGTAGAGAAATTGTACAAACTAAAATAATAAAATATGCAGATCTAAAAATTAAATTTAGAGATCTAAAATGAACATACCAAATTGACAAATTGAGCCTTCAGGTGTCAGTTTGCAAAAAAAATTGCCTTAAATTTAACTATGGCCTAGGGTAGGAAACTTTATAGTCTAATTTCATTGAATCAATGCTCTAGATTTAATGGTGAGGTCTACTTTGGCTCTAGATGCTCCCAGTGACTACAGATGCTCCAAATCTAAATTGGGTCCTTCGAGAGATGAAGCAACAAGGTCTACAATGGCTATGAAGAGAATCTTCATTAGCTCTTATACCATGTAAGAATTTTCCTTACAAAAAAACTCACCCAAGATCAAGGAACTCAAGCACAAGCACATAATAGACTAGAGTATGATTAGGATAACAATATAGTATTCAATTCAATGTACAAGTACACTAGGAGTGTCTGTATGTAAAGGCCTTTGAAATGCTTCTAGAATGTCTAGGAGTCAGAAA
The DNA here is from genome assembly GCA_028749045.1 of Cupressus sempervirens. NCBI lineage: Eukaryota > Viridiplantae > Streptophyta > Pinopsida > Cupressales > Cupressaceae > Cupressus > Cupressus sempervirens. The sequence continues at coordinate 133,966,595 of CM053792.1, forward strand.
AGTGATAAGTATTAGAACCAAGCACATTTCCAGCAGGAGTGGGTTATCCTCCATTAAGCATAGGAGTAAGTGTGATGATGAGAGGGTAAGCCTACAAAGGTGTAGCTTGAAAAATAATGTTGTAGATACCATATGCTTCATTAAGAGTGGAAATAACTATGTTGTCTACATGACAACTCAGTTAATTATGCAAAATCTAGTGTTGTAGATACCATGTGTTGAATTAAAGTTTCTTACATCTATGTTGTCGACATGACAACTCATGAAAGTACGCAAACACCTAAGTGTCAACCTAATAAATAATAAAATAATGCATTGATCTAAGTAAAGTGTAAATAGTGAATACTTATTTACACCAAAAAATACATTCTAAAGAGAAAAATAATAGGCTAAGGATGACCTTCAAGCTAGATATTTCTAGAAACTATGATTAGGTCAATTGGGTTTTCCTTCTTTCTACCATCTCTAATATTGTCTTTAGTAGGAGAGTTATTGAGTTGATTTGGCTGATGATTCATTTGATTTAATTTTTTGTTTTGTTAATAGGATGGCTTGGGGCTCTTTCTCCTTTTGAAGAGACCTATATAAAGGGAACCTCTCTCACTATACCATTTTATTATGGTGGTTCAAGTCTTAGGGAGAAACTTTATTTCCAAAATGGAGGTAGGGATTATTCTGGGAATCAAATCAGCATAAAATCTCCCCTAGAAGCCATAGAATAATTCGTAGATGATACCTTGTGTTTGGAATTTCTTCTATTATTAAAGCTAAAAAATGAAGGATATATCAAGACCAATATGTTTATGTTTATGGCTAGCACATCAATTTTGATAAAATTAAAGTGTACTTCTCTAATAGTGGGGCTTCCTTCCAATATTGGATCACCCACATTCCGAGATGTTAGATGACTTCCCTCCTATATACTACTTGGAGCTTCACCTTATAATTTAGGATATCAATTATTAATTCTTGAATTTAATTTTTGAAAGGCTTCAAAGGAGTTTTGTAAGATGGAAATGGAAGGTCTACAACATTATATGTAAACCCCAAATTCTTTCAGCTTCTTTGTAGAGCATCCCTATTTAGTAACTCTCTATCTTTAAAATCTCTTCTTCTATGGCCCTTATTTTGGACAGTATCTATAGAAATTTTATTTGGACTAGTTTAGAAGAGAAAACAATAATCAACCTAGTCAACTAGGATACTTATTATAAGCCTAAAGCCCTATCCATATTGGGTGTTAGAAATGTGAGAAACCTGAACTAAATGCTTCTATCTTAAATTGGGCTATGTTTGGCCATTGACTTGGGAGGATGACAATAGATTATGAAATACAAATACATTGACAACTACCCCTTTAGCTCCTATCTAGTTTACATGGACATCTTGTATGGCTCTAGGATATGGAATAATGTTATAAAAAATTGCACTTCTCTCCAATTGGGTCTTTGATGACTAGTTAGTATGTCTGAAAAAACTAGGTTTTGGGAGGATAATTGGATGGGTGGTAGGCCTCTCATCTTCAAAAAAAAATTTTCATCATGTAAATGCCTTAAAAAGATCTTTAGTTATTTAGCAACTATATAACCCCCTCCTGTAAATGGAAACTTCTTAACCTCTTTCTGAGGGGACATCCCTAGGACCCAATGCTAGTTTAGGAATTACAAAAACTTGTTAGTCTCTTTAGGATCACATTTGTGCCATCCTAAGATAGAATCTTGTGGTACAAAAATCAATTGAAAGACTTATAAACCCGATCCGCTTATCTTTAACTACTTCACTTAGAGGTCTCTAGGCATTGCTAGAATAAGGTTTTGATTCAATAAATCACTCCCAAAATTAACTTATTCATGAGAGAATCCTTGCTATAGGTAATCTAAGATAGTGAGGTTTTCAATTCCCTAATAGATATATAGTCTCTACAGATAGGTGGACGAAGACATATATTTGTTAGACAACTAAGAGTGGGGTGAACCAATTATTTCCAACTATCCTATAGGCCTTAAAAACACATAAATTACCAAGTCAAACTCTTTAATATTTTAGATCCTTAACACACTAACCAGATCATATATAATAATGAAAACTAATATAAAAGTTGCATGAAACAATCAACTTACTATACCAAATATTCAACATAAACTTCAAGCTTATACCATGTTGCAACAATAAATAATAAACATCAAATAAAATTGCGACACAATAAGTATTCATAAAAAATGATACATGGACATAGAAACAATGCAAAGTGAAAAACCATCTATGAACTAGCAACCCAATAACTTTCACTCTTTTGGAGTGATCATTGTTAGGAGCCAATCTTGACATAGACATTGTTAACATGACCTTGTTAGATGATTTTCACAAAAGATCATCTACACCTTATTCACTCATTTAAAATTTGAAAGAGTGGCTTGCTCTGAAAGAATTAAAAGATATTTAAAAGAAAATCACCATATAGGATTTTGTTGTGATGTGGAGCCTAATCATACCTAGAGGTTTATTCAACATGGTTTCCCTCTAGATTATTTCTATTGGGGTTTGGGGGCAGCACCTCGAAGATGGGGTTAACAAAAAAATGACCTTATATTGTAAAAGGTGTTGGCTATTATTTTTCTATTATTCTAGCCCTAATTTGTAAATAGAAAAAAAGCTTGTATTAAAAGTCTTAGGGTTAGGGATTTTCATAATGTGTGATGCAAAAATCAGTTCTTGTGATGATATTGAGCTGTAAGGGACTACAGATTGTAATCAGGTTGTAATCACTAGATCATAATAATATTGGACCTTTTATTGGTGGATGTAGCCTAGGGATTAGGTGAACCACGCTAAATCTTTGTGTTTTGTGTTCTCTTATGTATGATATACTATTTTTTGATATTGGTTATATCTACATGTAACTATTATTTCTCTCTAAGGTTAATGCTAACAAGTGGTATTAGAGCTAGACGGTCATCATTTTTTTTTAGCCATGTTGGTGTTTTAAAATATACAGTGATAAAACCTTCTAGAGGGCAACACAAATGGGAATGTCTAAGGGTTAGCTGATTCCTTGTCTTCAACAATACCCAAATGGATCTGGACCAACATAGTGAAGCACAATGTTTCCTTCACTTTTGGCTCTACAAAACCAAGGATCCTACTATGTAACTAGTGCAAGCAACCACAGTCTAGAATATGAACAAAGAAGATTAAACCCTTATTTATCCTATTATCTCATGCAATAACATAGATCTGCAATAGCTAAATGCAATACAATGCAATTCATAAGTTGAGTGAGGGCATCATGTTCTAGCTCCTTAAACATAAAATATAAAGATGATTTGAATTTGATTTGATTTTATGTGGGTGGGGAAAGTGGGTGAAAACCAAGTATGGACAACAAACTCATGATCTTATAACTGATCATTGCCTCATCCATTGGGCAATTCACAAATCTCTCTCATGTATTTTGGATATCTAAGACACATATCCTATACCAAGACTCTAGGTCTATCCATTTATCTTGTAAATTGGATATCAATGTTAAATCTAAATCTCATTCTTACCTGATATCCCCCTCAATAAACCTATATTCCTATTGATTTCCCTGAAGCATTTATATAACTCCTTGAATTATAAGCAACAATGAAACAACATACAGCCTTAAAGGACTACAACTATGATCTAGGCTCTCTATTCAAAGATCATAAAACATTACAAATAACTAAGAAAGGAAACCAAATTCTAAAATGAAACTCAACACCTGCTATTATTTATATTGATTTCCTTGAAAAAATACATGAAAATGCATGAAATTGACTCACAAAATACCAAATAAACCAGACTATACAATATACATATGCTGTCATACAAGAGAGAAAATGGTAGGAATGAGAAACTGATGGGATGGGAAGGGGGTATCATAGCCAAAGCATAGCTTCATGGTCTTGAATTCTTGAATTTTGAGGGGCACCTTTTGTAGTCATTGTCCTTTTATAACGTTTTTTTTTGTGATACCTTCGACCAACCCTCACTTCTAAATCATATACATGCACCATCGATGCCTTTCACATTGCTAAGGGTATAAGACCATCCATAAGGTCATGGAACCATTTTTGAAGTATATTACCATTTCTAAGATACTATCCATCCTTCACTACTAGCTTGAGACTTTAGTTATTTATTTTATGCATAGCATCTAACCTAATAACTAATGGAAAATCACATATTTCTATTGCGAAGATGTAGCTAGCAACCCTGTTCTTCAAAGCTATTGGTGACCTTTTGATGTAGCCATGAACTACTCTATCTCTTTCATCATGAGGAGGGAAAGTATTTACTATTGTCTCACATTAACCCAGCTTTAATGTGAATCCACATTGCTTAGAACAAGAAAAAATGAAAAGATCATGAACAGGGAAAACATCTTTATGTATTAAGACATATTCCCTTTTGGAATGCAACTTCCTCTAAATTCTCTACCATCTTTTTACATAAAGCCATCAATTTATGAAAATATTGATCCAGATAGTATGGTTTTCACTTTTAGAGGTTTAATCCCATTCACTTTCATGAATACAAATGTCTTCAACTATTCAAATGAGTTTTAATTCATCAACGATGACTTTTTCCTCTTCAACTATGCATTTAGACTTGGCCACAGTAATCTCACTCATCATGTCATTGACTTCACAGTAATCTCTCACTTTTTCTAAGTTATTTGAGACCTTGAGCTATTTGTAAGACCAATAATAATCATGATAATAACAACAAAAAATGAAAGCATGAACTCTTCTCAATTAGGTTCTTATATTCAGGATTAACCATTATCTCAATTGTGAATTTTTTTATTTGTATTTCTAATAGTTGCCATTAAATTGATTGAGATTGAATAATTCATCTCAAATTTCCCATGATTTCTAATTTTTAGTAAATCACTCCTTCCAGAAAGTACAAATTTGCAATCTGCTGAAATCGGTCGGACCCCAAAGTGGGTCCAACTATTTTTTTTTTTGTTTCCAAACAGCTAAACGTTGAAGTTGATCCATTAATCATCTACTACTAATTTGATCAAAATGAAATCACTGTCACATCATTTAAGATTTACCTTCAAACTTTTTTGCAACTTTCTAGTTTTGTGCCAAGAGGTCATTCGATTGGCTTTGAAAACTGACCTAAACAACCAACCAGTCTATGAAATCAACAATACTATTTTTCTATTCTACATTCTCACTCCATGTGAAATCTTGTCTCATGATTAATTTTCAGTCAAAAGATATTGACTGTCAAAGTTTCCCTTTCAGAACTGCCTGCAATAAAACATGTCAGAAAACAATAAATCATGTTCTATTTTAGCTTTGAAAGCTAGTAAAACTGACAATTAGGGCCACCAAAATTGGGGAATTGGTTTAGTTTCATGAGGAAAACATAAATCTATGACTAGGGCTTATGATGAATAATAGGATGAAAATGGTGAGCATTCAAAGTGGGCTACTCAAATTTGTAGAATTGGAAACAATGACAGAAATATTTTTCTCAAATGGAATGGACCTAGAAAATTGTGTAGACACATTTGTCAAGATTTGAGAATCGTCACACTTAAAGAATTTTTAGAGTAGAACATAGTGGTACAATCCACTTGATTTGACCTATTAAGAATTCAAAGTTATGACATCCCGAATAGGGGTACTGACAAATTTGCATATACTGACACTAGTAAAAAGTTACAAATTGCATTTGGAATCACGTTTGAAAACTGATCAAACAAATTTGTTATAAGCTCAAAATTGAAACATAACAAGTCTCTAACCTCTATAATGCAATGCAAAAGGAATTTTCTCATTTTAGTCAACTAGGACAGATTTATAACAAGTCAAATAGGGTCTCCTAGAATTCAAAATAATTTGCATCAGCATGACAACATTAAATGACCAACTTTGAGTGATTCAGAACCTAGACAAACAAATTCAAAAAAAATCAAAATCTAAAATATAGGCTCTTTGGTATGGACATTAAATACTTCCAAAGTAGTGAGTCATGAAACATTATTGGGTGTGAGATATTCAAATGTAGACATGACCTCCTATCGCTATTTGACACAGGTGAATGTAGATTTGGACAATGCTCAAAATAAGAATTTATGGAATGACTCAAAATGACAACTTATCTTGTTGGGATGAGTGGATATAGTGAATGCAAGGTGTTAGAAACATTAAACACCATTGAGGCCTCACAAGTACAACTGTTATACTTGCATTAAAAAGTGCTTATAGGACTTGATTTTTTAATGGTATTCAAAATTAGGGCTTCAATATTGAGTGTCAACAAGCTACACTATTGTTTTTTTATTTTTTTTTATGGTGATTCTCAACAAGAAGGTCAGTCTTAGATTGAGTGGGAGCTATAGCAGATGTGGGTAAGGTAAAAGTGGAGAAGTTTAATAGACAAAACTTTTAGTTATAGAAGATGCAAATGGAGGTCTATCTTTATCAAAAGGATTTATGGAAGTCATGAGGAGGAAAATCCAAGAAACAAGGAACAATGTCAGATGAGGACTAGGAGATTTTAGACAAAAAGGAACTTGGAAGCATTTGATTATGCTTAGCACCATCAATGAATTTTAACATTACAAAAGCGAAGATGAAGGAAGAGATAATGGAAACCCTAGAAAAATAGTATGAAAAATCCTCTGCTTCAAATAAGGTATTTCTCATGAAGTGTTTATTTAATATGAAAATAACCAAAAATAGATCTATTACAGATCATTTAAATAAGTTTAATACTATTACTAGTCAATTATCTTCTATGGATATTACTTTTCATGAAGAAACTAGGGCACTCTTGATTTTGTGTTCTTTGCCTGAAAGTTGGAATGGCTTGTTAATGGCCATGAGTAGTTCTTTTTCTAGATCTAATGCCCTAAAATTTGATGATGTGGTTAGTGTTATTTTGAGTGAGGAAACTCATAGGAAATCCTTAGGTGGATCTACATTAGGAAGTGTTTTGAATGTCCAAAGCAGAGGCATAATGACTAAAAGAGGAAATAATTTTAGAAATAATGGGAAATCAAGAGGAAAGTCAAAGGGGAAGAGGTCTCAATCTAGAGGACCAAGAGATTATTGGTGATGTAGAAGCATTTAATGGTGTAAGGGTAATCCTATATCACCCAAAAATATGCTTAGTCCTAGTTTTTGTTTAAAGTGTTTTCATTTCTAGATACCCATTTGGGTCAAATAAAGAGTCCAACTCTCATAGCTCCACTATTGATTTTCTGGGTTAGAGTTTTTGAGAACCTTGGGATACATGCCAACGTAGAAAATAGGTTATCATATAATTGAGCATAATTATATTAAGTTAGAGGGTGTAAGTTGGAGGGATGATTATACTTGTAATTTAAAGCACTCTAGAATTAGAGTGAGGTCAAAAGGCTTTACAATTTGAAAGTTGTTGTAGTTTAGAGTGAGGTCAAAAGGCTTTAAAATTTGAGGCACTAAATGGCCTTGTACAAGCTCAAAAAAGGGGGATGAGAAAATATTTCCCATATTTCTATAAAGTGCATGGAGAGATTTTTGAAAATGTAAATGGTTCATCAATCAAAGTCCTGAATCAAAAGTTATGCCTCTCGAAAGTTGGACTACCATTTTTGGATTTTTCTAATTTTACACTGACTTTTAACATGTTTTTTGGAACCTTCTACTTTGTGGTGGATGTAAAATGGCATATTCTAAAATCTATTCCTAACCCTAAACCTAATTTTTCTTACTTAATGACATTTCTGGCATTGTAAAGGCAGTCTTTGGTGGGGTTCAAGGGAAGGTACTGGAGGAGGGTTTTTTTCTCTAGGATTCGAAAACATTGTAAGATCATAGGGCATGTCTTTGGTCCATTTTCATTATAATAAATGTAATAGTAGATCACTTTTGATAATAATATTTCTCTTTCCTATTATGTTCATTTTGTCTTAGATTGTATCCTTCATCAAGTGGTATTAGAGTGGGAGTTCCTGAGTGTGTAGACAGAGCACTGACTATGAGGAAGTTTGCACTAGGACCATGTGGTTGTGGGTTTTGATACAAGAAGATGTCTCCATGAAGAGATCATGGTGGAAGGGTTAGAGTTGGTAATCCTGAGGTTAGAGCCCTCTAGAGACAAGTCTAGGAATTGCAAGAGGAGATTTGCAGAGGGATGAATGTTGCCATAGGTGATGAAAGTGAAGAATAAAATGAAGAAGAAGGAAATATTGGGAAAAAAGGGGAAGGAGATAGAGAAGTCCTAAACCAAGTAGAGGAAAAGCTTTTTAGGGCCATTTACAAGCTTGGAAAAATACCTAAAGTTGACGTCGGCATGTTTTTGGGAAATCTAAACCTAGATGAGTTGATTGACTAGATCAATGAGCTGGTGGAATATTTTGAGTATTAGGATATCAGGGACCCTAATAAGTTTAAGTTTTTGAAGGCCAAAATGAAAGGCCATGCCAAAATTTGGTGGCAAGAGATTTAGTTGCGAAGAAAAAGAAGAGGAAAGGAGAAAATCACAAGATGGTATCACATGGTGAACAAACTAAAGAAGCAAGTCATTCCCATTGATTACGAGCTTGATTTGTTCAAAAAGATGCAAGGGTTAAAGCAAGAAAGAAAATATATCTAGGAATACATAGAGGAATTTTATCAAGCCCTTATTAGGGCAAGGCATGCAAAAGAAAACAAGGAGAAGGTTTTCCATCACCTTAGTGGGTTAATACCTAGCATTCAAGAGGAGTTAAGCCTGGTTAGAATGACTAGCATTAAAGAGGTATACTAGTTTTCCTTGGAGGTTGAGGAGAAACTAAAAAAAACATTTGATGGAAGGCATTGAGGGCGTAGTCAAGGAAGAAGGTGCGGTTGTTGGTGATTTGGAGGCTAAATGAGAACCAAAATAAAAATGAAGATGTGTGTACTAGCTGAAACCAGAGGAATGAGGCTTTCACCTGCTTCTATGATCAAAACTTTGGATATTAGAGAGGAAGAGGAGGCTTTTGTGGTACCAATTTTCATTGCAATGAAGAAGGTCATCGTATCTTCAAATGCGCTCAACACCAAGGAAGGAAAAATAGGAGAGTTGATGGTCAAGCAAGGGTTGTTCATGTGGATGATGATGCATTGTCATCACATTTAGAGGATGTAGAAAGAGGAGAGGTTATAGTTAATGAAAGGGTCTTACTGAGTGGTGAGACTGAACCTGGACAAAGGAGGACTTTGTTTCGTAGCAAGTGCAAGTGTAAGGGTAAATGTTGTGATGTGTTTGTTGATGGTGGAAGCACTCACAACTTGGTGTTAGAGGAGATGGACTCAAAGCTAAAGATCAAGAGGGAGAAACACCCCAAACCCTATTAGATTGATTAGGTGTAGGATGATCATAAGGTATTATTTAGTGAGCAATGTTAGGTAAAGTTCAAGATTGGGAGATATCATGGCAAGGCTCTCTGTGACATCATTCCAATGGATGTCTGCCATTTATTATTGGGAAGGCCATGCTAGTTTGATAGACATGTTATACATGATGGTCATGCAAATACATAATCTTTGAAAAAAGATGGAGTTTGCAACAAATTAAAGCCCTTGAGAAAGGAGGGTGAAAAGGTATGTAGTAGTGTTGGGGTGTGTCTTGTTGATGGAAGAAAATTTCTAGATGGCATGAAATATTAGTAAATGTGTTATGCTTTAATTCCTAGAAAAGATAAGGATGGTAGTAGTGAAATTCCACTTTACATTTCAGGTCTATTAAGTGAGTATGGAGATGTCATCTTTGATAATGTTCCAGAAGAGTTTCTGCCAATAAGGCTAATTAGTCATAAAATAGATTTAGTCCCTAGAGCTAGTTTTCCTAAAAAGGATACTCATAGGATGACTCCTACTAAGACTAAGGAGATAAAGAAACAAGTTTAGGAGTTATTGAGGAAAGGCTTAATTAGAGAGAGCATGAGTCCATGTGCAGCACCTGCAGTACTGACACCAAAGAAAGATAGAGAGTGGAGGGATGACAAGACACTTTGGTCAAGATAAGACCAATTTCATTATTAGAGAACATTATTTTTGGTCTCAATTGTCACAGGATGTGAGGAAGTTTGTGCAGAGTTGTCAAGTATGTCAAACAACCAAATAATTTAGTCATAATACTAGACTATATCAGCCATTTCATATTCCATCAAACCCTTGGGAGGACATACGTATGGAATTTGTTCTTAGATTTCCAAAGACACAAAGGGGTAATGAATCACTATTTGTGGTGGTTGATAGGTTCTCTAAGTTGGCACACTTCATTCCATTCCACAAGACCTGTGATGTAGTACATATTGTAGATTTGTTTTTTAGAGAGGTGGTGAGGCCACATGGTCTCCCAAAAAATATTGTTTCTAACAGAGATACTAAATTTGCACGATATTTTTGGATGACTTTGTAGAAGATGCTGAAGATAGAATTAAAGATTAGTTTCACACATCATCTACAAAACCATGAAAAAATAGAAGTAGTGAATAGAAGTTTGGGTAATTTATTGAGGTGTTTAGCAAGACATAAGCCCAAGGTATCAGATTTGATTCTACCACAAGCATAATTTTCTTATAATAATTCTATAAATAGGAGTACTAGTAGATAACCATTGCATATTGTGTATGAGAGTAGTCCAAGGAGTGCACGGGAGCTAAGGAAGATGGAGCAAGGTGAACCCACAATACTGGGTACCACTTTTGGGAGACGAAGAAAATCACGAAATGTTGAAAATTTTGCATATAGAATTTTACGTATGCTTGCTTCAACGTGCTAACTATGTTCATGTGAACATAAAATCATTATATGTTTGCATAAGCATATTGAGTAGAAATAAGGCATGTTCGTGTGAACATACCTTGTTAATATGTTCATGCAAACATATTTGTAACTGTGATTTTGTGATTAAAATTCCACTTTTCCGTTTGAGATCTTGATAAATTTTCCATTTTTTTATGTTTGTGTGAACATGTTAAATTAAATTTCTGACTGTCCAATTATTTTTCTCAAATTTTTGTGCAAACATGTGTTCAGACAAACATTTTAGACAAGTTCACGTGAACATAGTGTTCGTGCGAACATCTCAAATTACAAATTTTTGGTGTTGTTTTCTGAAGAAAAAATGAAATTGGCCCTTTTGACCTCTAAAATTGAGATTGAATGATCTCCTACTATAAAATTAAAAATTCGAATTTGTGCTACTCGAAGCAAGCTTTCCAGTGATTATAATTGTAATACATATTATATTCATTAAGACTTTCAAATATGAGTTTAACTCATTATAGGTTCATTACCAATTCAGCATCAACCAACTTTGACACCTCAGAAAAATTAGAAAATTAGGTTAATTTTTTTTTGAAAAATATGTAGGAACTAGCTTATTGAGATACCTTTCTATCCAAAAAAAAAAAAGGTTTCTGATAGATTGACTTCAAATTATCTATGTCAAATGGAAAGTATGTTTGAATTATAACTTGTGTCACTTCAAAACTTCATAAACTATACAATATTCAACCAAAATGAATCAAACCAAATGCATCCTCTAGATATTGATGTTATGAATCTAACACCAAAAGAATTACATTATTATCATTTTTAGAAAAAAAATTATGTGTGTCAAACAGACTGTCACTCTTTAAAAATATTGAATTTTATTATGTACCACTTTTCGAAGGATATGAAAAAATTGACCTAAATAAATTTATTTTTTCAAATTAAAAAATATGGTTACAAAGTAGGAACAGAGTACTTAAAATCATTAGTTTATGTCATCTTAAAATTATTTATATTTTTCAAGATATAGTTAGTTGAATGTGGCATTTGTTGCAAAAATATTGATTTCAATGTCAAAATTGGTCAAAAAGTGGAACCCATTATTATGGGATCACCCAACAAGGGGAGAGGATAAGTGCTAAGGTAGAATACTTTGATAAACATGTAAAGAACCTATATGAGGAGGTGCAAGCACATATTACCAATACGAACCTATAGTATAGGACTATGGAAGATCAAAGAGGAGACAAGGAGTTCCAAGTTGGAGAACATGTTATGGTATATTTGAGGAAGGAACAATTTCTAGTGTGTACCTACAACAAGCTAAAGATGAAAAAATTTGGACCCTACAAAATTTTGAAGAAACATGATTCGAGGAATGCATACGAGGTGGAGTTTCTAGATGGGATTAACATTTTATTCTATTTTCAATATTGTAGACTTAACAGAATATCATGATGATGTTGCAAATGAGGAGTTGATGTTCTAGCCATGTCCAATTCCAACTTTTGTGAAGGAAGAGATTGAAGAAATTCAAGATAGTCATGTGAGCTAGAGTACTAGAAAAAGGTAGTATAAAGAATACTTGGTGAAGTGGAAAGGATGACCAGTAGAAGATTCAACTTGGATATCCAGAATAGTGGCTTCTCATTTGGGTTTTCCTTTACCAACTATAAAGTGATAGGGTCACTTTTCAATCTACCCTGGTTGTCTAATGTAGGAGCATCCAATGGTGCAAGGGCAATTCTATATCACCCAAAAATATGTTCTCTTATGCAAGAGCATCCAGTGGCGTAAGAAAAAATCCTATATCACCCAAAAATATGTTTAGTGTTTGTTTCTATTTAAAGTGTTTTGATTTTTGGATACCCATTTGGGTCAAACAAAGATTCCAACTATCATAACTCCACTATTGGTTTTCTACGTTAGAGTTTTTGAGCACCTTGGGATATGTGCCAATGTAGAAAATAGATTATTTTGTAATTGAGCCATAATTATAATGATTTAGAGGGTGTGAGTTGGAGGGATGATGATAGTTGTAATGTAAAGCACTCCAGAAAAAGAATTAGGTCAAAAGGCTTTATAGTTTGAAAGTTATTGTAGTTTTAAGTTTCCTACAGACCTCTTAAGAGCACTTCAAAGTTAGATTCGAGGGACTAAATGGCCTCATATGGACCCAAAAATTGGGGAACAATTCAAAATTGTACAAAGATCTATAGAGAACTTGGAGAACTTTCTAGAAATGTATATGGTTCATCAATCAGAGTCCTAGGTCAAAAGTTATGCCTCGTGAAAGTTGGACTACCATTTGTTAATTCTTCTAATTTTACACCAACTTCTAACATGTTTTCTAGAACCTTATATTTTGGTGGTGGATGGAAAATGGCATATTCTAAAATTTATTCATAACCCTAAACCTAAGTTGGTTTACTTAAGGACATTTCTGGCATTGTAAAGACAAATTTTTGTGGGGATTGAGAGAAGGTATAGGGGGAGGGTTTTTTCTGTAGGATTAGACAAAATTGTAAGCCTATAGGGCATGTCTTTGGTATATTTTCATAATACTAAATGTAAAAGCAGATCGCTTCTGATGATAATATTTCCCTTTTCCTATTGTGTTCATTTTGTCTTGGGTTGTGTCCTTCATCAATGGGTACTATGGTAAAAGAGGACATAAGAAGAAAGATTGTTAGACTCAAATGAATAGTGAAGGAGATAAACTAGAAGGGAACAATGAGGAAAATGTGGTAAGTAACAAATTCGAAGATGATGCTTTTCTTTTATCTTTAGAAAGTGTTGATGATTCATGGGTTTTAGATTCTAGTGCTTCATTTCGTGCTACACCTCATAGAGGTTATTTTATTGATTATGTCCAAGGGGATTTTGAGTTTGTTTGTTTAGGGGATAATGAACCTTGTTAGATTTTTGGAAAGGGAAAAGTTAAGATTAAGTTGTAGAATGAGAATCATTGGCTACTACATGAGGTAAGATATGTTCCAAGGTTAAGTAGGAATTTAATTTCAGCAGGAAAACTCAGTCATGTGGGTTGTGTAATTACTTTTAATGATAAAAATTGGAAGGTTTCAAAAAGTTCCCTTGTAGTAGAAAAAAGTGTGAAAGTGGGCACCTTATGTCTTTGTATAGATTATATTGTTCCTTCTTCTTTGATTTTTTTAGAGAAAAGTGAATGTCCAGGAACAATTGTTGCAGTTGAGAAGGGAGAACAAATAGTTGCTATAGATTCTGATATAGTGTTGTAGCACAATAGAATTAGGCACATGAGTGAGAAAGGTTGAAATTACTTCATTCAAAGCAAGTTTTACCGGGTCTAAAATGTGTCAATATGGATTTCTATGAAAATTGTGCGCACAAAATATAAAAGAGAGTGAGTTTTGTGAATACTAGGAAAGAAAAGAGAAGTGAGAGATTAGAGCTTGTGCATAGAGATGTATGGGGACTAGCTCAGGTATCTTCCCTTGGTCATGCTCATTATTATGTTACATTTATTGATGATCCAACTAGAAAAGTATGAATTTATTTCTTTAGATAGATAGCTGATGTATTTCAAACTTTTAAGAAATGGAAATGCTTCATTTAAAATGAGACTAGAAAGAAATTAAAAGGTCTCAAATTTGACAATGATGGTGAGTATTGTAGTCATGAATTTGAAGATTATTGCTCTGCTAATGGTATTTGTAGACAAAAAGCTATTCTAGGAACTTCATAAGAAAATAGAGTGGTTGAATGCATGAACAAGACTATAATAGAGTGCACAAGAAGCATGAGGTTGCATGTTGGGTTGCCCTTAAACATGTGGGACAAGGCTATCAATACTGATATATATTTGATTAATGGATGTCCCTCTACTCCTTTGGGCTATAGTATTCTAGAGAAATCATGGACTAGTAAGAAGATGAGTTATTATTTTCTCAAAACCTTTAGTTATGAAGTATTTTTTCATATAGATTCTAAAAATAGAACCAAGCTAGAAGCTAAGTGAAAGAAATGCATATTTGTTGGTTATGACATTAGTAAATTTGTTTATCGGGTTTGGGATTTTGAAAATCATAAAATTGTAAGAAGCAGGGATGTCCTATTTAATGAAAAAGTTTTGTACAAAGATCTATTGTAGCAACATGAGCAGAAATAAAATGATTATGTATTGTTAGATGATACTCCAAAAGATGATTTCCTAGTAGTTCCTCATGATCTACAACAACCACAACAAAAAATACCACACACCCGAGTGAATGTTATATAGTCAACAAGGATAAGTAGACCAACAAAAATATATTTTCCTTCCTTGTATTCAATTTTACTTACTGATATTGGTGAACTTGAATGTTATGATAAATTTGTGTAGGTGGATACTAAGATTTAGTGGGAGTCTGCAATGAAAGATGAAATGGACTCTTTACTGAAAAATAAGACATGGAATTTACGCAAGTTTCTTGTGGGTAAAAAGGCTTTGTAGAATAAATGGGTTTATAGGTTAAAAGAAGAGGATGGAGGTAAGGAATGATTTAGAGCCAAGTTAGTTGTAAAAGGATTTGTACAAAAAAAAGGAATTGATTTTGATGAGATATTCTCTCGTTTTGTTAAAATGACTTCTATTTGCACTATTCTAAGTATTGTGGCTATTGAAGATTTGCGTTTGGAGTAGCTTGATGTTAAAATAGCCTTCCTTCATGGTGATTTGGATGAAGAGATACATATGGCATAGCCAGAGGGATTTGAGGTCAAAGGTAAGGAGAACTTAGTGTGTAGACTGAAGAAAAGTTTATATGGCTTGAAGCGAGCACTTTGGCAATGATATCTAAAATTTGACAAGTTTATGCATAGTCATGGATATAACAATTGTCATTTAGATCATTGTGTTTATTTTAAGACGTTGGATGAGGAAAAATATATTATTTTATGTTTATATGTTGATGATATGCTTGTAGCTAGGTCTAACATGGATTATATTAAGGGGCTAAAACACCAGTTAACACATGCATTTTCTATGAAGGATTTGGGGGTAGAAAAAACAATCCTTGGCATGAATATTTATAGAGATAGGAAGAACAAAAAATTGACATTATCTCAGGCTGATTATATTGAGAAGGTGTTGCAATATTTTTCTATGGAGAATACTAAAGCTATTAGCACACCTTTAACTAGTGATTTGAAGTTGACTAAGGAGATGTGTCCTAAGACAAAAGAAGAGGAAGACAAGATATCTAAGGTGCCCTGTGCTTCAGCTATAGTAATCTTAATGTATGCTATGGTATGTACTAGGGTAGATATTGCACATGCAATGAGAGTTGTTTTTAGGTATATGAGTTATCCAAGAACTGAGCATTGAAATGTAGTTAAATGGATTCTCAGATATTTGAGAGGAACATACAGTAAGTGTTTACACTTTGTGGGCTCTACTATTTCTTTATAAGGATTTGTTGACTCAGATTTGGTAGGGGATATTGATACTAGGTGGAGTACTATAGGTTATTTATTTACTATTGGTGGGGTAGTAGTGAGTTGGGTTTCTTGATTACATTAAGTTAATGCTTTGTCCACTATAGAAGCAAAGTATGATGTTTCTACAGAGCTAACCAAGGAGGTGATATGGCTTTAGTTCTTCATGGAAGAATTGGGACACCATAGAGGGATAATTACTTGTTCATAGATCACTAGAGCGCCATTCATCTTGCAAAGAATTCAGCTATGCATTCAAAGAAAAAACACATACAGTTGTGGTACCATTTCATTTGATCAGTTTTGGATGATAAATAGTTAAAGCTAGAGAAGATACATAAAAATGAAAGTCTCATAGATATGTTTAGAAATGTAGTGACAAGGGAGAAGCTAAACTCCTCTTTAGCTTCAGTTGGTTTTCTAGATTAAGAAAACTAAAAGAACATCGAGTCTAGGGTGGTTTAATATTCCAGTGGGAGCTACAAGTTTAGTAGTGTTATTATTAGTCTCTAAGCGGGAAGTTATTATTGTGGAGTATGATCAATCTCCAAGTGGGAGATTGTTGTGATGTGTAGTCTAATCAGACTTAGAGGTTTATTTGGTGTGGTTTTCCTCTTGATTATTTCTATGGGGGTTTTGAGGTAGTGCCCCCAAAGAAAAAAATGACCTTATATTGTAAAATGCATCAGCTATAATTTTTTTATTATTCTAGCCCTAATTTTGTAAGTAGAAAAAAAAGTTGGTATAAAAAGTCTAAGGGTTAGGGATTTTCATAATGTGTTATGAAAAAAATTGTTCTTGTGGTGGTATTGAGTTGTTAGGGATTATAGATTGTAATCAGGTTGTAATCACTAGATCGTAATAATATTGGACTTTTTGTTGGTGGATGTAGCCCAGAGATTGGGTGAACCATGTTAAATCTTAGTGTCTTGTGTTCTTTTATGTGTGATTTACTATTTTTTATAATGGTTATATTTGCATATAACTATTATATCTGTTTGAGGTTAATCCTAATAGATTTGAATAAGACTATTAAGTCCACCCTGTTAAGAATTTTTTTCTATAATGGTTAGAGAGTAATAGTTAAATAGTCAGTAAGGTTTTAACACTACCTTGCTTGTTCATATTTTTTTAGTCTCTAATTCTCTTTCCTATTTGAACTTCTGGCTTATTCATAGATTGCACACATCAACTTAGCACTTCACTTTCTTGATCTTAAAATTATAGTTGTACTTGGTTATCCTTCTATTTATCACTTCTTCAACTTGTTCAACATCAAAAACATCAACAACAATTGCTTTCAATGTTGGATAGTGTTGTCCTTGATGTCACACAAAATGTCATATCAGTCTTTAATCTCAGTTAACCGAGTTCAGACAATGATAACCGAGCTCACTTGGTCATCGAAGAAAATAAAATAGCCAGTGATAACTGAGTCATTGAAGAAAATAAAACAGACAGTAATAATCGAGCTCACTCGGTCATTGAAGGAAAGATGGAAAAGTTAGTTTTCACCAAGCTCACTCGATCATCGAAGGAAAGATGGAGAAGTCAATTTTCATCAAGCTCACTCAGTCATCAAAGGAAAGATGGAGAAGTCAGTTTTCACCGAGCTCACTCGGTCATCAAAGAAAAGATGGAGAAGTCAATTTTCACTGAGCTCACTCGGTCATCAAAGTGGAGTCAATTTCACCGAGCTCACTCGGTCATCACAGGGAACTTAGTGCTTACCGAGTTCACTCGGCAACTGAAGGATTTCACAGAATTCTCTGCATTAACCGGGCTCAGTCAATTAACATAGGAATTATTTTTGAACAGAGTTTACTGTGCTGGGTCGGCCAGTAAAGGGATTTGTTAAATCTTGCAATTCAGCCGACTGTTGGAATAATTGTTTTCCAAGTTATTTGAGCTGACTTGATAATCTGAAATATATATATATATAGAGTTATTCAAGTTGTAAAAGTGTAAGAAAAAAAGTGTAAAAACAAGTGAAGAACAAGAGAAGCAAGGATGCGAAAGAAAATACTTGGATAAGAGGAGACTGAGCAAATCCTAATGAAAGATTAAAGGAGCTGTAAAGTTGTATTTGATCAGTAAGGATCCAATCAAGCCGAACAGAGATCTGTAATCAGCAAAAGATAAGTTGCATATTATTCAGGTCACTTCATTGTTGCTTTATAACCTTTGCAGTAGTGAATCCAAATATCTTAACAGAGTTCGTTTAACAACCATTTTGTAAATCCTCTAACAAGGTGACAATTCAGTTGAATTGTTCTAAAGACCTCTAGCAAGGCCACTTCTAATAGAGTGTTTAAATCCTCTAACAGGGTCACACCTAACAGTGTGTTTTTGTAACCTTTAACAGGGTTGGCTCCTAATAGGGCTCACTTCAGAAGAGTGAAAAACAGTAACTAGTTAGATTGGTGGTTTTTCCCATATTGGGTTTCCACGTTAAATCTGGTGTCTCTAGTGTTTGAGTTTGCTGAATTGTTTTGATATCAATTCTTAATGATTGTTATTATTTGCTACAATATCAATTTTCAGTAATCTGTAAAATAGATCAAACTTTTAGACATCTAAGGGACTGTGAAATTTTTTTGTAGTAACTGATTCACCCCCTCCCCCTCTCAGTTACTTCATTCTCATTTCCAACAATTGGTATCAAAGCTTTTGGTACTTGTAGGAGAAGATTTCAAGGATCTAAGAAAAAGATCAGGATGTCTTACAAAAGAGAAATTCCAAAACTTAATAGAGATAACTTCTCAGCATGGCAAGAACTCATGAAACTTCATCTGGCTACTGTTGGTGATACTGGACTGAAATACCTTGAAGAAAAATATGAAGAACCTTCTGGCACACTGTCAGTCAATGATATTGCTGAAAAGAAAACTCACAACAACATGATGATAGACATAGCATCTGCTCTCAGCTATGAAGAATTTGATGACATTAAGGACTGCAAAACCGCCTTTGACATGTGGAACAAGCTAAAAGAGATCTATGGAGGGGATGACAATGTGAGAAGAGAAAAAGCAAAAACTCTAAGAGGAAAATTTGATCAAATGAGGATGAGAGAGGATGAAAACAT
This sequence comes from Cupressus sempervirens, assembly GCA_028749045.1. Taxonomy (NCBI): domain Eukaryota; kingdom Viridiplantae; phylum Streptophyta; class Pinopsida; order Cupressales; family Cupressaceae; genus Cupressus; species Cupressus sempervirens. The sequence continues at coordinate 133,985,918 of CM053792.1, forward strand.
TACAAAGTATGTTGAAAGAGTTAAAGCATGTGTAAGTGCAATCAGGGCAGCTGGTTGTTGGGTGATGTGACGCGCTCCCCTGCCCACAGGTGGTTAATTATGTGGTGTTCCATGTTCACTAATAGTCATGGCTTTTGGTGCAACGACAAATGGGCCCTACAATTGGTATCAAAGCCTGGTTTTGGCTTGGTCATGGGTTCAAATCTCCCCGGTGCCTTCTCGATCCGCGTAAGCACCTGGTATGTGCGTCGAGGGGGAGATTGTTGGGTGATGCGACATGCTCCCCTGCCCACAAGTGGTTAATTATGTGGTGTTCCATGTTCACTAATAGTCATGGCTTTTGGTGCAACGGCAAATGGGCCCTACACTGGTGGTGACATCAAAGGAGAAACAGTTGTAAGCAAAGTTCTCAGAACCTTGCTTCCTATTTATGCAATCAGAGTGTCTGCAATTCAGGAAAGAAGATGTCAAGCAAATCATCAGATAAATCTTGAGGCCATAGTTGGGAGATTAACTGCATTTGAACTAGATAACTTTGACAACTATGTTCTAGCTTCCAAGAACATGGAATCAGCATTTGAGGCCAAACTTTCACTCAAGGAGAAAAGCAAAAAGAAACTTCAATCAGAAAGTGAAGATGAATCAGATCTAAGCTCAGACAGTGATCTTGAAGTAATTGAAGCTCTTCTAGCATGAAAATACTCCAGAGGCAGAGGAAAATATAAAGGTAAAGTTTCTCTAATATGTTTTTCATTTGAAGAAATTGGTCATATTGCAGCTAGGTGCTCGAACTAGCAGAACAATGATGAAAAGAAGGATCATAAATGGAATGGTAAGAAAGATTTCAAATCATTCAAGAACAAAGGTAAGAAATGATGTTTCATGGCTGAAAATTCTGAAGATTCTGATAATAGTGAGGATGAAATTGTTTATATTTCTATTAAAGATGATTCTCACAATGATGAGGAAGATAAAATTGCTCTTATCTCTCATATAACTAAGAATGATACATGGATTATAGACAGTGGTTGCTCACATCATATGACTATTGATAAAACTAAGTTTGATCAATTTGAAGATTATGATGGTGGCAATGTAAGGTTTGGTAATAATGAACCTTGTTTCATAAAAGGAAGAGGAAGAATCTGTCTAACCAAAGAACTTGTTTGTAACAATGCCTATTGGATTGAAGGTCTCAAACATAATTTGCTAAGTGTGGCACAGTTACTCAATACTGGATTCAAGGTGGAATTCATGTATGGAAAGGCAAGACTGTTGAATGAGCAAGGAAAGCTGATAGGATCTGGCACCCAAACTAAAGGTAACTTATTCTATCTAGAACTTGGTGAATGCTCATTTTTTATTGCTCAAATTGAAGAGAGTTGGTTATGGCATAAAAATTTGTGTCATGTCAATTTTGATAATTTGATAAAAATAAGGAAATTCAAGAAAGTAAGAGGCATTCCTAACATTAAGAAACCTGAGGTTGGTCTATGCAAGAACTGTCAGATTGGTAAAATGGGAAGGACTAGTTTTAAAAGTAAATACTATCAATCTGAAGATATATTAGAAATTGTGCATACTGATTTATGTGGACCTATTGGAATAGAAAGCTATACTAGAGAGAAATTTTTCATTCTCTTTGTTGATGATTACTCAAGAATGATGACTATCATGTATCTAAGAAATAAATCAGAAGCATTTGAGAAATTCAAATGGTATTTGGAAAGAGTAGAAAAAGAAATAGGGAAAAGACTGAAATGTTTAAGGTCAGACAGAGGTGGTGAATTCATTTCACATGAATTCAATAACTTCTGCATTGAAAGGGGTATTAAAAGACAGGTTTCAGCACCAAGAAATCCAGAACAAAATGGAATAGCTAAAAGAAGAAACAGATCCATTATGGATTGTACAAGAACCCTGATGATAGAAAAGAACATTGCTATCAAATACTGGAAGGAAGCCATCAGCACTACAGTTCATACATTAAACTGAGTACAGCTGAAAAAGGACTCATTCAAGACTCCCTATGAATTATGGTATGGCCACAAACCCAATGTAAGTTATCTGAAAGTATTTGGAAGTTAATGTTATATTTTGAAAGAATCTAGAAAAGGAAAATTTGATGTAAAAGGTGATGAAAAAATATTTCTGGGATATTCTTGCAAAAGCGAAGCATATAGATGTTTAAATCTATCCACTCAAAAGGTCATAGAAAGTGCACATGTGAAAATTGATGAGTTTGCAGATAAATCAGAAGAAGAAAGCAAAAAGGTACCTAAAGACTACAAGAGATTTGTTTACATTGAACCAGATACTATACCAAGTATACCGTTCACTCAAGAATCCTCAACTCCTGAGTCTTTAGTAACCGAGTTGCAAATAGTTCAAACCGAGCCTCAGCAACTTTCAGACACTATCGAGCAAGTGTCTACCGAGTCTGAATCAACCAAGCCAATATCTACCAAGCTAGAACAACAAGAATCTGAACTACAGAAGGATAAAAATGAAATTCATTCAAGAGGTAAGGAACCTGTATTAGCAAAATATGTTAGAAGATATTATACACCAGATCAGATCATTGGAGACAAATCTGAAGGAACCCTGACAAGAAGTAAGTTGAAAAATACTTGTTTACTTGCTGATTTTGAACCTAGAAGTATTAAGGATGCACTGGCAAATGATAGTTGGATTGAGGCAATGAATGCGGAAATAGAACAGATAGAGAAAAACAAGACATGGACTCTTGTACCCAGGCCTAAAGACAAAAATATAATTGAAACCAAGTGGGTATTCAGAAACAAGTTGACTGAAGATGGTAAGGTATCCAGAAACAAAGCTAGATTGGTATGCAAAGGATACTCACAAGAAGAAGGTATAGATTATGGAGAAACTTTTTCTCCTATTGCAAGATTGGAAGGAGTCAGAACCTTACTTGCATATGCTGCTCACAAAGGATTCAAAGTTTATCAGATGGATGTCAAGTCAACATTCCTCAATGGAATACTGGATGAAGAAGTTTACATTGAACAACCTGAAGATTTTGTTGATCCAGATAAAAGGAACATGGTCTGCAAATTACACAAGGCACTGTATGGTCTGAAACAAGCTCCTAGAGCATGGTATGAAAGATTGCATAATTATCTTATTCAGATTGGTTTTCAAAGAGCTAATGATAATAGTAGCTTGTATATAAAGGAAGGTCCAGATAATAAGATTGTCTTGGCAGAAATATTTGTAGATGATACTGTTTTCACAGGGCATGATGATCTTTGCATAGAATTTTCAGAACAAATGAACAAGGAGTTTGAAATGTCTATGTTTGGTGAGATAAAATTCTTTGTTGGTCTTCAAATCCAACAAAATAAGAATGGCATCTTCATCACTCAGTCAAAATACATCAAGGAGATATTGAAAAAGTTTGGTATGGAGGACTGTAAACCTGTTGGTACTCCTATGTGTACTGGATTGAAACTTACAAAAGATGATGAATCCAAAGAGGTAGATCAAACATTGTATAGATCTATGATTGGAAAATTGCACTATGTAGTTCATACCAGGCCAGATATTGCTCTCGCAGTTGGTATTGTTGCAAGATTTTCAGAAAAACCAAGAGAAACTCACCTGATGGCAATCAAGAGAATAATGAGATATTTGAAAGGAACTGAAGATTATGGGCTATGGTACAAATTTGGAGGTAATTTGGATTTGAAAGTTTTTACTGATGCTGATTGGGCAGGGAACCTTGATGGCAGAAAAAGCACAAGTGGAGGAGCATTCTTTCTTGGAAAGAGATTGGTTTCTTGGACAAGCAAAAAGCAAAATTGTACATCCCAATCTACAGCAGAGGTAGAGTATGTTGCTGCAGCAGTAAATTGTTCTAATATTGTTTGGTTTAAGAAACTATTGCAAGGAATGAAGATGGAAATCAAAGAACCAGTTGTTATGTTCTGTGATAATACAAGTGCAATTAATATATCCAAGAATCCAGTGATGCATTCCAAGACCAAGCATATTGCAATCAAATATCATTTTGTCAGAGAATTGGTGCAAGACAAGGAGATCAGATTGGAATATGTCCACACAAAGGAACAAATTGCTGATATATTCACAAAGCCCTTGTCTAAGGATGCATTTTTATATCTTAGAGGTAAGTTAGGGGTCATTCCCCTATCTGAAGTTCACTAAAGGAAGCTTTAGTGATGCATCAACGCATACCAGATTGAAGATCTATCTGTTGATGCAGTTTAATCAGAAATCATTGCATATGAATCAGTACTATAGGTACATTGCAATTCACTTTACTTCTGTTGTCTTTGGCATGTGTTGTAAAAGAGGGAGAGATTTACTATCATATCCTTCTGAAATTTATGAGACTTAAAAAAATCTACTATGAGGCTCCTTAAAAGAAGGAGATTAGTGAAAGAGGGAGAAATCTGTTATCTTGTTTTCAAAATTTCATTATGTTATTACATGTTGTGTTTCCATCAATGCCAAAGAGGAAGATTGTTGGATAGTGTTGTCCTTGATGTCACACAAAATGTCATATCAGTCTTTAATCTCAGTTAACCGAGTTCAGACAATGATAACCAAGCTCACTCGGTCATCGAAGAAAATAAAATAGATAGTGATAACCGAGTCATCAAAGAAAATAAAACAGACAGTAATAATCGAGCTCACTCGGTCATCGAAAGAAAGATGGAAAAGTCAATTTTCACCGAGCTCACTTGGTCATCGAAGGAAAGATGGAGAAGTCAATTTTCACCGAGCTCACTCGGTCATCAAAGGAAAGATAGAGAAGTCAATTTTCACCGAGCTCACTCAGTCATTGAAGAAAAGATGGAGAAGTCAGTTTTCACCGAGCTCACTCAGTCGTCAAAGTGGAGTCGGTTTCACCGAGCTCACTCGGTCATCACAGGGAACTCAGTGCTTACCGAGTTCACTCAGCGACTGAAGGATTTCACAGAATTCTCTGTATTAACCGAGCTGAGTCGGTTAATATAGGAATTATTTTTGAACAGAGTTTACCATGCTGAGTCGGCCAGTAAAGGGATTTGTTAAATCTTGCAATTCAGCTGACTATTGGAATAATTGTTTTCCAAGTTATTTGAGCCGACCTGATAATCTGAAATATATATATATATATATATAGAGTTATTCAAGTTGTAAAAGTGTGAGAAAAAAAGTTTAAAAACAAGTGAAGAACAAGAGAAGCAAGGATGCGAAAGCAAATACTTGGATATGAGGAGACTGAGCGAATCTTGATGAAAGATTAAAGGAGCTGTAAAGTTGTATTTGATCAGTAAGGATCTAATCAAGCCAAACAGAGATCTGTAATCAGCAAAACATAAGTTGCATATTATTCAGGTCACTTAATTGTTGCTTTATAACCTTTGCAGCAGTGAATCCAAATCTCTTAACAGAGTTGGTTTAACAGCCATTTTGTAAATCTTCTAACAAGGCGACAATTCAGTTGAATTGTTCTAAAGACATCTAGCAAGGCCACTTCTAACAAAGTGTTTAAATCCTCTAATAGGGTCACACCTAATAGTGTGTTTTTGTAACCTTTAACAAGGTTGGCTCCTAACAGGGCTCACTTCAGAAGAGTGAAAAACAATAACTAGTTACATTGGTGGTTTTTCCCATATTGGGTTTCCACGTTAAATCTAGTGTCTCTAGTGTTTGAGTTTGCTGAATTGTTTTTATATCAGTTCTTAATGATTGTTATTATTTGCTGCAATATCAAGTTTTAGTAATCTGTAAAATAGATCAAACTTTTAGACATCTAAGGGACTGTGAAATGTTTTTGTAGTAACTTATTCACCCCATCCCCCTCTCAGTTACTTCATTCTCATTTCCAACATTCAATACTCTAAAATCTTCTAGGTTTTTTTCCTTAATCACAATATTTAGATCTTCATCAATTTTGGATATATTGGTCTCATATTGGTTTTGACAATTGAGTGTCAAAACACTTAAGAAATTTCTAAGTTGATGTCAAGTATAATATAGATGCCAAGCTATAGTATGTACCAAGCTAGAAATTCAATAGGTGTTGAGTTAGTCAAGTTTTGAGTGACAATAGGTGTTGAGCTAGTATATGTGCTAAGCAATGTATATGAACCAAGCAAAGTATAGGTGCTAAGCAAGAAAGAGTTACTATAGGAGTCCAGGAAGATAGAATTCCTATATGTGCTGAGCATCAGCAATCAGTAAGTGTTGAGTACTACACAATCAATATATGAGTTTATGCCTTCACAAACTTAGATGTGAACCATTTTTGAGCCAACTCAAGGTGAATCTCAAAGGATTTCAAAGATAAGATTGAATCTATTGCATTCCCTATGCAATCAAGATGCAACTAATCAGAAAAATGGAGAGAGCATGCAACCAATTGGGAAATATGGAAAGAATTGAGTAGGAAAGATGGATGAATCTCGATCATTTATTCATACCTAACCCTAAGTCTCAAAAACTTTATAAGGAGATTGAAACTCCATAATTGAAGTGTGTAAGAACATGTGAATTGTATGGGAATGCATGAGTGAATGTTAGCGTTGAGATAATGGGTGTTGCACACATTGCATAATATTGTTATTTTATTATTTTATTTTATTATGTAATGTTGTACCTAGATGGACCTGCAACATGTAAAGATTCCCATGGAATATTCTTGATGAGTTGTATTGTAACATTGTGAAAATATTTCATGTAATTATTTAATATTGGGGAAAAGAATTAAATGCCCAATATTAAATGTGGGATTAGTGGGTTAGGTAGCACATGGTTTTAGCACATGGTTTATGTAATACCACTTAGTGGTTTTGTGGGACTTGCTACTATATAAGCAGCCACAAGGGTAGTTGTTGTAGAGAGAGAGTGAGAGACAAGAAGAAGACAAAAGGCAAGAGTCGAGTGGGAGAAGGCTTGACAGGTTAGCCAAAGGAGCATTTGTGAAGGTTGAAAGCATGGCATGGGATGTGTGGATTCATGCTTGTTCACATAGTTTGCTCGGTTGTGGCTATGGCCATGAAGGCTTCCATGGTTGTATGGAAATGGTATTTTTGCTGAATAATACATGGTGATGGATGCTTTTGGAGGCTGGGTTTTTCCCTCAATGAGGGTTTCCCAGGGTATATCTTGTGTCACAATTTTGTGGGTATGTTTTCTATTCTCTTGCATGTGGATTTTAATTTCATGTTTTTTCAGATCTATTATGGGTTATGTGGAAACGGTTATATTCTTTGTTGCCAAGTTTCCTTACAGTTAGTGAATTTTTGAAAGGGATGAGAGGTTTTAGAATAGGAAGAACATCATGGTAGAATCAGTTTGTCAAGAATAGAGTATCAACACTATGAAAAGAGTTATATCAGATCAAGAGGAATCATATTAGATTACATAGAACAAGTATATGGAATCAACAATTGAAGATTATAAGTCATCAGGTCAATACATTCTACTATAATTTCTAGCCATTGTATTAGGAGAATGAAGATCCTATGAAGATAGGTTGGCTTAATAACTATTTTGTAGAACCTTTAACAAGCTGTTAAATCCTTTAATGGGGTGACATTCCAAGTGAATGTTTGTAAATCCTTTAGATAGGTCACTTTTAATATGGTGTAAAGCATTTAACAAGGTAGGCCTTTCATAGGGCTGACCATTGATGATGGTCAAACTTTGTAACCTTAACTAGTTACATATTGCTACAGTAATAAGTTGTGGGTGTCATCCCCACCCTAGTTTTAACTTCTCATTTTGGAGGGTTTTTGGGTGATCAAATCTTGTGTTACCTATTTTCATGCATGCCTTTACTTTTATGTTTATTAGACATGTTAGATGCATGTATTTATCAGAGCCTAGTTTTCATAAAGAGAAGCCTTATAGCTTGGAGAAAAAGATCTCAAAATGGAAGTCTACAAACTTGGGAAGATCATACAAAACTAGGAGATTGAGATGTGGCTCATTCTACATTCTTTGGAAGAAGCTAGGGAAGAACTAAGGAAATCCCTAAAGAGAAGAAGAGAGATTACCATAGCTAAAAATGATAGATAGTACAAGGAGATTGACACCTCAAAAGTGTTTACAAACAGAAATTCCAAAGAGTTTGATGTAGCAATAGTAGACCTGATGAAGAGGAATAGAGCTCAAGTAAAAGAGATTAGAACTCTAAAGATTGAATAAGAATCTCAAGCCATGTTGCTTTGTGAAGTAACTGAATAGAAGAAAAGATTCATTGAAGATAAGGCTATGATAGAAGAAGACAAGAGAAACCTTGCTAACAGATTGTAGGAAAATTCAATTGAGCTTCCAAGAATTTCCAACATGTAGCTAGACAGCCTAAGCTAGTTGATGAATGCACATCATGAGCTAAATGTTAAGGACATTGAGATCTCCACACCAAAGATGCAAAATGAACAACTAAAAAATGACTTGAGAAGAGAGAAGGAGATTGTAGAGAGCTTCAACAAACCTAATGAGGCTATCAATTATTTTGAATAGCTACTAAAATCACCAAGATCCAACATACCTAATGAGGCTATCAAGTATTTTGAATAGCTACTGAAATCACCAAGATCTAGTAATGACACTTCAAGACTAGGATACACTAGCACTAAAAAAGGAGATTCATCCATGACTAGAGAAGAAAGAAGTGACAAAGGTAAGAATACTATACCTACTTATAATTTTTGTGGTAAAAAAGGACATACCTCTAATGTGTGCAGGAGCAAGAATGCTAATCAACATGACAAACCTAAGAACATGGGTCACTATCACAAGTGCAAAAAGAAAGGACTTCATGCACATGATTGCATGACTAAAACTATTAGATCACCAATATTTGAAGGTCACTACTAAAATTTCAAGAAGTATGGAAGCCGAGTAAAGCTAAATTGCATAAGGAGCTAAGTGGATAGTTGTGAATGCACTAAGCATTAAATGCTACGAAATAAGGGTATATGATCACATTTTGAATCATTTTTCACCATTTCAAGTAAAAAGTAAGAATGAGAAAGAGAACATAAATGATTTTGAGGTAGAGTTTCAAACATTTGAGAAAATTTCTACACAGATTCTACACAATTTCGATGATTCAAGGTATTTATACTTGTGCTGAGCTATGCAGTTTCAAAAATTCTTTGTATTGAAACCCTAGATTGCACAAATGGCCTCCAGATCTAGAAAACCTTAGGATAAAGAGCTATTTGAAGTTTAGTTAGTGTCAAATGAAGTTAATTAGCTAGATTTCTGACCTATCCTTGAAGTTGCATACAAGAATGACCCTGTGTGAGCCTTGTTTTTAATTCCTCCTAAGATTGCAATGGTTCAAGATGCTAGGAGATGTTACAACTATAAAATAGGTGCTATAGGAGACATGGATATCAATGAGGCATATGATAATTTGTACAAGAATGGAATCTTGAAAGAAGAGTTCCAAATCATTGAGAACAAGCGCTTAACCTGTGACCTAGAGTTTCCTACTATTTTTAAGATCGAATTGATCAAAATTGTGTTGAGTAGGATACATGATGGTAGTTTGTGGTTAGAAGATGGGCCAGTTAAAATATCAAAATGGATTATTAATAGGGTAATAGGCTATCCAACCTTAGATTGGCCTAAAACCCTAAGGAGTGACTCCAAAGAAGCTATTGAGAAGAATACTATAGCTAAGTGGAACAAGAGAGGCATGACCATTGATACCATTAAGGATCCTCTTGTTGATTTTGCTATCAAAGTCATATCCCACAAGTTTTATCAATAAAGTAGACTAAAAAATGTTCACTATATTGTAGTGAATGTTGGTTATAAACTTGTTAAAAAGTGTCATACTTATGATCTAGTTGAACTACAACTACAATAGATTAATGAGAATTTGTGAGCTATAAGAAGAACAAAGAGAGCCCAATGTAAGTTTGGAGCAATTTTGATATGAATATTTTTCTACGTAAAAAATGAATTCCTCTCCTATGGAAAGATAAGATAGAAGACTAAAAGATCTGTAGTAGCCCAGGTGAATGAATACACAAATGGGAGCCAATTTTGAGACACTCATGACCAGCTACTTTGAAGATTTCATTAAATCAATGAAATAGAGACTTAGGATTCTAGTCTCACTTGTGGAGCAGCATATAAATGAAATTTTTTTTCATGTTGATATTGATTACACCTACATCCAAGAACAGATGGATTAGGCCACTTGGTTATGCGATAAATATTAATGAGGCATTTGCAGTAGTAATAGCTCTACTTGTAGAAGAAGTAGATAAAAGTGCCCCACATTTTGGAACATGTGATGTAGTAAGATCTAAAGTGGATATGGAATTAAAGACTACTTCTACACTCAAGAAAAAGAATAAATTAGTGAAGAAGCTTAAGGCTAAATTTGTTGAAGGCTCAACAAAAGGAAAGGAAGAAGAAGATGATGAAGAGGAAGGTGAAGATGAAGAGAAATAGGGGCAAGAGCCACTAGCACTAAACCAAGGCATGGGTGAAGATGCTGAGGAACAAGAAGGTGTAGAGGAAGAAGAGGAAGCACCTAAGACAAAGCCCAAGAAGAGGAGAGTACAGGAATAGCCTACTGCTCAGCCTAAAGAAAAGAAGAAAGCTAAGCCAAGCCCAACAAAATCTACCACAAGGGTAGATACAAAGGTTACAACAAAGGTGGCCAAGGAACAAGAAAAGAAGAAAGCTATAGAGAAGGGAGGAGTAGCAAAAAAGAAGTAGAGGAGAAAACATGTGGCACCTCTAGAGTCAAATGAGGAGAGAACTAAGTTTGATGATAATAGCTAGTTTAGAGTGGTAAGTCACGCTACTAAGTTTGATTTGAAAGACATTTGTGACAACATTAGGGACAATGCAGACTTGTTAGGACTTAAAGGCATTGATTTCAATAAGTTGACAAGAGAAGAGAAAAACATGGTGGAAGAATCAATATGCACCATGATGGAAAAGTTCAAGAATACTCCACTTGAACTAGATAATACAATGCCCTTGGAGTTATATTCCATTGTAGAAAATAAATGGCATTATTGCCTAAACATGGAGAAGGAAATAAGAGAGTCAACATTGGCTAGATAAGCAAGGCTAATAAGAAGCACGGGAGAAAATTTGCACCCAAGTATAGAGCCTTCAACATATTATAGAATAAAATTGAAGATGTTGTGAAGAAGTCCACTCTAATGTGGAAAGTAATTGAAGATGTTGTGAAGAAGACCCCTTTAAGGGAAGGAACAATGATGAGGAAGAAGAGGAAAATGATAAGAAGGAAGAAGAAAAGGATAAGAAAGAAGAGGGAGAAAGGACATGATACAGGAGCATCCAGAGGTATAAGGGCAATCTTGTGTCACCCAAAAAAAAAAGTACTTAGACTTAGTTTCTATTTCATGTGTTTTCATTTCTGGATACCCATTTGGGTCAAATAAAGGTTCCAACTCTTATAGTTCCACAATTAGTGTTCTGGGTTAGAGCTTTTAATCAACTTGGGATACATGTAAATACAAGAAAAATAGGAGTATGTAATTGAGCCATCATTTTTGTGAACTAGAAGGTTTAAATTGGTCGGATGATTGTCATTATAATTTAGAGCATTCCAGAAAAAGCATCAAGTCAAAAGGCCCCACGGTTTGCATGTTATTGCAATTTTTCAATTTCTAGAGACATCCTAAGAATATTTCAAAGTTAGGTTAGGGGCATTAAATGACCTCAAACAAGGCTGAAAAATTGGGGATGAGTGAAGCTTGTCCAAAGGGCTATAGAGCACTTTGAGAGCTTTCTGAAAATGTAAACGATTCGTCAATTGAAGCTACAGTTCAAAAGTTATGCCTCTCGAAAGTTCAGTTAACATTTCAGGATTCTTCTAATTTTGTGCCGACTTCTAATGCAACTTCTAGAGCCTTCTATTTGATAGGTGGATGCCAACTAGTACTTTCTAGAATGTATTCCTAATCCCTAACCATTTGGGGTCTATTTAAGAACATTTCTGGCATCGTAAAAGGCAGTTCAGAGTGGGGTTTGAGAGGAGGTACTGAAAGGAGAAATTATCTCCAAATTTATACTATTATAAGCCCATAGGGAATGTTTTGAAGTCTATTTTCTCTATACTGAATGTATTAACTTATTTTCAAAGTTAATAAAATTTTCCCTTTCCTATTGTGTCCATTTTGTGCTTGGGTTGTGTCCCCATTAGGACAGATGTTGCAATGGAGAGGGAAAGACAAAAAGATGACATGATACAGTAGCAAATAGATCAAAGTGTGCAAGACACACAAATACCTCCTCCCAGCCCTCCAAATGTAACACCCACACCTTCAAAGAGAGTAGTGGTGAAGAATTTTCTTGACACCTCTGGTTAGAACATCAATCCACTAACTATAGAGGATCTTAAAAAGACCCTTCACCATACTACTTTTCAATCACATCTATGTACTAATCTAGTCTTGGTGAGTGTCGAGGAAATTCAAAAGGCAGTAGCTAAGATAACAAAGGAGAAGGTGAATCCATAAGAACCACCTTCACAATCTCCAATAGCTACAAGTGGACAACCACAAGAGCAAGTAGCACAAGATGCATTAGCTAGGGTTGATTCCATAGTTATAGCCATAGTGACTTCAACTGCTGAGGAGCCAGTAAAGGAGCAAACAAGGCAAAAGGATACCTTTGTCGTTATAACACAAGGGCAAGGTGGACATCCTCATATCACTATAATTGATCAAGATAGAACTAAAGAGGACAAGGAAGAGATCCCTAAGGAAAAGGAACAAGAGGCAATTCAAACATTGATAAATTTTCCTACTACAAGGACTCCCATTGGAACAACACAACAGTTGAGCACTGATGTAGTACCACTTCAAATTTCAGCACCAGGCTTGAGCTTTACTAAGGTAGCAAGGGCAATTCACTATGGAGACCCTACACTTGATGAGGAGATAGTCATTCCAAGATATGACTATAAAATTATGAATATTGATCAGATTAATGAAGTCCAAGAGGCACTAGAGAAGAAGAAGAAATAAGAGATACTTGTGAATAAGTATAGGCAAAGCCAAGCATTGATATAAATTAAGGACATCTTTCTTGATGCATTTATATTGCAAGTACTTAATGAGACTAAGCCCACAATGGAGCAACTAGCCAACATAGTGGATCAAGTATAGAATGAAGACCTAGACACCAATGCCAAATTACTTGAGTGGTCTAAAAAGAAATTCCAGATGAAGGTAAATGAGAAAATATCTAGTGAGATATCACTTTCTCAAGTAGAACTAGAAAAGAAGATAGAAAAGGTAAAAGCAGTACTTGAGAATATATTCTCATTGTACTCCAAACTATGTGATTCCTTAATCTTCACACAAGAGACTAGGCAAAGGATATCAAGCTTGGAGAGAAACCTAAAGTATCTAGCACACAACTACCTAAGGATCTAGCTAAAAGTGAGAAGCATTTTGCTACAACACTTTACACAAAAAAGGAATTAGCTATAGTCATAGTAGATGAGGCAAACATCAAGGCTAATCTAATACAAATCCAGTTTTCCATAACCCCTCACATGGAAGTTTTGCACAAAGAAATGGCCTATGTAAATAATGTCTTGTAGAAAGATCCCAATCTTCCTACACTAGAAGGTTTAGTACACCTTGCAGTGGAGACAAACATCTAGCTTAAAGCACTAGAAATTGCATTAGACAATTGGGATGCTACTCTGAAAATCATTATGGAGGTAAACAAATCTTTTTTGGCTAAGTATTCAATTAATGCATAGAACCCTTTGACATAAGTGTCAAAAAGGGGGACATAATACATTTTGGAGATAATAAATAAGGAGAGACCCAAAAGGGGGAGATACCCAAGATATCCAAAGGGGGAGATATATTAAATTGGGGGAGATAATAAAATTTTGAGTTGAGGAGATAAGGAGGTAAAGCCAAGAGGATACAAAAATTGCAAGGGAAGATGTGTGAAAGGGGGAGAAAAAATGGAGTAGAACAGAATGATAAGGTAAAGCATGGAAACAACATCAGTCAAATCCAACATAAGGAGTTTTGAATATAGAAATGACAAATCAGCTCAAGGGAAGTTACAAGTTTTGAGGTATATAGTCTTCAACAAAATTTTGAACAAGTTTATTGAAAGTTTGTACATATTCCAAACAAGATGTATATTATACTCATAGAGATCAAATTCATAATGTTTTGTTAAGTGTTTTTGTCACTCATGTCAAAGGGGGAGATTATTGGTCTTAGATTGGTTTTCACAATTGAGTGTCAACACACTTAAGGAATTTCTAAGTTGATGTCAAGTATAATATAGATACTGAGCTATAGTATGTGTCGAGCCAAAAATTCAACAGGTGCCGAGTTATTCAAGTTTTGGCAAGTTTCAAGTGTGAAGTGAAAATAGGTGTGAAGTTAGTATATGTGTTGAGAAACATATATGAGCCGAGTAAAGTATAGGTGCCAAGCAAGATAGAGTTACTATAGGATCTGAGCAAGACAAAATTCCTATATGTTCTGAGCGTCAACAATCAATAAGTGTCGAGTAACATAGAATCAACATATGAGTTTGTGCCTTCACAAACTTAGATGTAAACCATTTTTGAGCTAAATCAAGATGAATATCAAAGGATTTAAAAGACAAGATCGAATCTATTACATTCCCTATTCAATCAGCATGCAACCAATCAAAAAAATGGAGAGAGCACGCAACCAATCAGGAAATAGGGAAAGAATTGAGCAAGAAAGATGGATGAATCTTGATTGTAGATTGATACCTAACCCTAAGTCTCAAAACCTTTATAAGGAGTTCAAAACCCATAATTCAAGTGTAAGAATGTGTGAATTGTGTGGAAATGCATGAGATAATGTTAGCAAAGTTTTGAAAAGGGTCAAAGGACTTAGAAGAGGAAGAACAACATTGCAGAAATAGTTGGTCAAGAATAGAGTATCAACACTTTGAATAGAGTTATATAAGATCAAGATGGATTAAATCAGATTAGACAGAAGAAGGATCTAGAATTAACAATTGAAGATTGTAAGTCATCAGGTCATCACATTCTACTATACTTTCTAGCCATTATATTAGGAGAATGAAAATCCTATGAATATAGGTTGGCTTAGCAACTATTTTGTAGAACCTTTAACAAGGTGTTAAATCCTTTAATAGGGTAACATTCTAATTGAATGTTTGTAAATCCTTTAGATAGGTCACTTTTAACATGGTGTAAAGCCTTTAATAGGGTAAGCCTTTCATAGGGTAGACCATTGATGATGGCCAAACTTTGTAACATTAACCAGTTATATATTGTTGTAGTGATAAGTTGTGGGTGTCATCCCCACCCTAGTTTTACCTTCTCATTTTTGAGGGCTCTGTGTGATCATATCTTGTGTAATATATTTTCATGCATGCCTTTACTTTTATGTTGATTAGAGATGTTAGATGCATGTATTGATTTTAGTTAAAGGTTTTAAAGATTAAATTTTGGTTTTTTTGATTCAACACCCCCTCCCCTCAAAAGTAAATCTTCCCACTTGTAAATTCCAACAAGATCTACGATGAATCTAGATGCTAAAGAAATTTACTTGTACCTTGAACTTTGTGCTCCAGTCAAAATTGTTAAATCCCCTTAATAAGATCTTCTTTGAGTTTATCTAGCCATTGATACCATAAAAAAATCCATCCTTATCTTTTAAACTTCTTAAATAATGTCTATTTTCATTTAATGTTTGTCTTTGATTAAATATATTCTTAAACTATTCTTCCTTTTCATGCTCAATTAACATTACATTTTGCTAGGTCAATAATAGACTCAGCTAAAACTAAAATTGTAGAGTTGACACTAATCTATTTTCATTTCTTCATCAAGTGTTTAGTGAAAACCATAGTAGTTTAGCTAACATTAAATGTCTTCATTCACTAAAAAAGTTATCTTTCTTATACATGATCTAAACATTTAATTAAATCATGTAAAGAATCACAATGACATTATACTCTTAGATTCTAACTAATTCATGTTCTCATTTAGTATCGTACACTTATCAACAATTACACCATCATTATACATTCTTCAAATTGTCTTCATCAATCAAATCCTCTTCATCAATATAATGATACTACACTCACTTTTTTAGCATAATGTTTAACATGTTAGAATAATTAGATATTTTCTAATTAACTCTAGTTCGCTTAAGCTAAACTTTAGGCATATAATAATTAATTCTTTTATTAATTATTATTATGCAACTTAGGTTAGATATTTTTAGGGTTTTGGTCTCCTTTATAAGGACAATCTCTCATTGTAAACATTAATTGAGGATTGAGATTAATTCATTTTTTGGTTATAGAAATCTAATTTTTTGCTTATCAAGAATGGTTCATCTATGGATTTGGCAATTCCTACCTCCATAGCTTTTTCTTGTCTCTTTCTCTAAAATGTGTTTGCATGCATGTGATTCTTGGGAGCTATGGGATTGATGTTTCATCAACTTCAGCATGGTATTTGAACAATAAATCTTCATGCCCCTATTCTATTCTTGAGAGTTTTGACATCATTTTTCAAATATAAGCTTTGAGTGGATTTTTTATTGGATCTAGGTGATCACTATTGTTCAGAGCACCTTGATTGCAAACAAACATCATTGTTGAGTGTAGAGCACTCAAAAAACCCCATTTCCATACAAAATACATCTAGTTTGGATGCTATTAAAATTTGAGGCAAAATTGTTTTGTACCTAGGCCATTTTGACCTAAACATGCAAACTGAGGCAAGGTATTTTTTAAATCCTTTTGGTTTAAAGAAAAAAAGGTTCAAAGAGGAGGTATTGATTTTTTTTGAAAAAAAGGAGAGACAAGATTTTTTTGGTGGCTCTGCTACCTTGTACCAATTAAGGAAAACTTTGGAAGGCATAATGATCCATATCAATGCCTTTGGGCCTCGTCCTTATCTGTTGAGCCAACTGAATGGCTCTTGGTGCTCTGGCATGAATCTTCAATGCTTCATTGTCTTATGTTCATGAGGCATTGGAAGTCATGCCTTATGCCCTATACTATGCACACAATCCCCAATTAACAAATTTTGATGGAAACGTAAATTTTGGTGGAATCACGGGTGGGAACAAGAACAATGTAATTGGGTTGCATGAGATAAGTTTGCTAGATGTGTTTTTTTAGTTAAGAGGGGATGTCTCTATTTTTTGGGGTTTTAGGCTACCTCTTTTTATTGGGTGGACATTTTTTTTAGAGGACATTTTCCACAAACCCTTTGATGACTTCAGCTCCATAATTTTTGGGATTGGCATGCTCTTTTTTGGTTTGCATGTTATCCTAGCTTATGGTTTCAATTTGTAGAGGGTGGTTTATTGGGTTGCATTGGAGGGCTTTAAGTGGGCCACAAGCACCACTTGGTAGGTTTCTTTGCCCCATTTGGCACGTCATTCATTATTGAGTGGGAGTTTATTGTGGAGGTGTGAGCTTTAGGCCTATGTGCAATGGCTTTGTTTCATTGATTTAGAATGCCACCACCTAGTCGTTCATAGGAAACCTATGGCCCTTTGATGGAATTGGAGATGAATCATCTTATTGATGCAAGGTTTTGTATTCACTATTTTGGTTTTATTGTGATTACCTTTAGTGGTTTATTCTGATTCATGTTTTTTTTGGAGAGAATTTCAACTACCACACCTTGGATCCCACGATCTTCCAATTGGAGTGCTTGTGATTCTTGTGATTTTTGGCACATCACCCATAGTTTGGTGGTTCACATTCCTTTGATTAAGAATCTCTACATTTTTTATGTGTGTACCAACTTAGTGGATGTTTAACTACCTTGGAACTGAATTTGTCAGCAATTAATTCACTTGTAATAAGGGAGAATTTTCTTGGTCCCCACTTTTTTTGAAATCCCCTCTCCTTGCTTCATTCTTGGAGTCTCTCCACACTACTACAATAGATTTAAGTAGCCATTCTTAGTGGTTTTTTGGCATGTTAGGCCTATTGGTCACCCTTCTTTATGGGGGGTCTCCAAGCTAGTTAGTTGTCTTGTAGATTGAGGGAGGAATATTTTTGGTTGATGGATGGGGTGACGATTTGTTTTATGGAGAAGACTTGGGCCTATGTCTGGTGAAGCCTACGAAATGGCACCAAGTTTTAGCTTTCATAGGCATTTCTTAGTGAAGTACCATAAGACATTCTTTTTACATGTTTTATGGTGGTCTTTGTTAAAACAACTAAGGTTGAGTTTATTTTATGATCAACAAGGCAAAATGCAACACCAAAATCTAGTAGAGCAATGTTCCAATTGCATTACTTTTAGTCTTTTCAATGGAATCCTAGCATTTTTTGACTATTTTAAAAAAATTGAGTGCTTTATTGTGTCCAATTTCAATGGTCTCCATAGCCATCCATTATCTTTCTCATCTATTGCACTTGTTGTGAATTGCATTTTGAAGCTTGAGACAACTCCCAAAATTATGTATTGTTGGGGGTCCATTTTTTGACTATTGGATAGTTGATGGGTGGATTTGGATTTGGATTTGCACTATAGTTTGGCTTTAATGGTGATAACCTTTTTGGCACTAACCTCTTGCATGTCTTAAATTCTTGCGATAATCATTTTTGGCCACCAATTTTTAATCTAGCATCGAACCTCTTCCTAGCTTTATGTTTTTGATGGTTAGATATTTTTTTTCTGAAAAGGGGTCACTTTCAAGAATATTTTTACCTTGACAACCATTTGACTGTCAAATTTTTGCTTGCCACTTGCTGACATCAATTCCATGTTAGCACTACATCAACATTTCTTGTCACCTCATCAATGTCTATTTGCACCTACCTTCATGTTTTTTCTTACATATCAAGCGCACAGACTTTATTTTCCAAAAACAAGATATCGACATAAACCTAGTTCTGAGCCCATTATAGTGGTATAGTTAGCTTTCAGTTTTGATGCTTTTTTATGGCTTTTTGTGCTACCAAAGTTAGGGGTATCATTTTTCACTCCTAGAGACATATCTCAAGCATCTTGAAAATTTCCAATTTGGGAATTCTTTATA
This sequence comes from Cupressus sempervirens, assembly GCA_028749045.1. NCBI lineage: Eukaryota > Viridiplantae > Streptophyta > Pinopsida > Cupressales > Cupressaceae > Cupressus > Cupressus sempervirens. Next base: position 134,004,961 of record CM053792.1, read on the forward strand.
TCATTGGAAAATTCTTCCCAAGCTCTTTCCAATGATACTATTTTCTTTTGTAGATTTTTCTCTAGGTGCATTCTATTTGGTGTTTTGCAATTTTGGATTTTGTTGGATCATATCTTGGTTGTTTTAGGTCTGGGGATTGATTTCATTACTTCAAATGATTTTTCATGAGTTGTACTATCTATTATACTAGTCTTATATCTCTTCTATTCTATTTAGACATTATTTGTAAGCATTATTGCAAACACACTAAGATAAAGTGTCATTTTGCATTTGTATTTATTTTTCAATTTTTTTCCCTTGTTTGTCCTTTTGATTCAAGTAGTTTCATCTGAAGACACGCATGTAGATTATTATATTCTTGGGATTCACTATATATTTTTCCTTATTGTACATGCACTAATCTGATTAAAGTGCCATGTGGGGTTGATGTTTGCCTTTGTTTTCCATCTTCCTTTGTCCAGTGAGTGTCCCTTCCATGATATTAGCCTCATGATGTGATTGAGATTGATCACCTTAGTATACACATATGTATTATTTTGTGCATCTTTATTGGGGTTCCTTGACATGCAGTTCTTTTGGCCCACTTTTCTAGTTTCCTATCACCTCACCTATTTCTACATTAGAGTTTTTTTTACTTGATTCTCATGCTTCCTTGGTTCAATTGATCAACTATTTAAGCTTCAATGTTTCATTCCATCATTTTCTGTGTGTTTAGTTGTTTTCCTTTGTATGCCTCCTGATTTGATGCATAATATAGTCTTCTCTACCTAGTTAGGTTCTATTTTAGTGGAGGTTCTTCATATCAATAGTTACTTTTGATAGAGCTTCATAGCTTCTACATGCTCTAGTGTTGTTCTTCATGATCATCTTTTGTTTCTATTTTATGCAACAATCCCTAAGTTGGAGGCTTCTTTTGTCCTTAACTAGTCTTTTTATCATATTTCCATCTCTTTTTAGAGTAGAGTTTTTTCCATGTGGTTTTCTCTATTTCTCCTCTTTTTAAAGATTTGGTTGTGCTTGGGTACCTCATCAGGCCTTGTTTGTTGAGACCCAAATCTACTTTCAATAGTAGTTTCTAGGTTTTTAGCTACTCCCTAAGTTTATCTTGAAGGGGTGTTAGAGTAATTAGATATTTCCTAATTAACTCTAGTTCACTTATGCTAAACTTTACGCATATAATAATTAATTTTTTTATTAATTATTATTATATAATCTAGGTTAGACCTTTTTAGGATTTTGATCTCCTTTATAAGGACAATCTTTCATTGTATTCATTAATTGAGAATTAAGATTAATTATTATTTTTTATTATAGCAATCTACTTTTTTGCTCTTCAAAATTGGTCCATCAATGGATCTATCAATTCCTACCTCCATAGCTTTTTCTCCTCTCTTTCTATGACAAGTTTTTGCATGTAGGTGACTCTTGGGAGCTGTGGGGTTGATCTTTCATCAACTTCAACACCAAGGAAGGCTTGACATCAAAGACTATATAAAAACTAATATGACTCTTTCACATACAATAATAACAATATTAGTTGGGGCTAAAATTATCACCCTTGTCATTGATGGAAACACAAAAGACATTATGTTACATAACATTATATTATGAAACAATAAAAAAATGGTGATACACATATTCAACTCACTAAATTCATTTAGTTTCCCTACTACAAGCTTAGTATGGGGTTCTTCAACTCATTTTGTTTTGAAGATCTCTCCCCCTTTAGGTGTATTTCTCTATTCACTGGCATCAAATTGATGTCAAAAAAATATAGAAATACCCCTTTGACTATACTCATACATCAACTTTATATTTGTCTTCATCTCCCTTGATTGTTTCATACCATCTTTAGTATTTTCCTTTCATTTTTCTCTTGTTATAGATTCTCTCCCAAGCTCTACTTCTACCCCATATAGGTTCTCTCCCCCTTTGACAATAATGTCAAAGGTAACTATAAGTTTCATACTTAATCTTATAAAACCTTGTACTTATACCTTGTACCTTACATGTATTGATTATATTGGCTTCATTACAATCACTTTCACAACCGTAGGAAATAGTCCCTAAAGAGTGAATTCCTTCATGAAATCCAAAAATATATTCTAATAATACATTTATTAATACAATATGTATATTCTTGTAGTGAATATTGGATAGGAGAAGGACCCCTAACTTACCTCTTAAATATATGCTTGGATTTTGCATGCACCACATGATTATTATGATAGGCTAATAGTACTTGTGTCATCACAATAGAAAGTAACAAGTTCTTTAGCTTCTTCTTGCATACCTTCCAACAATTACTTGATCCACACAATATTTGAATAATTCATTGAAACAACAATATACTCAGCTTCAGATAGGGTCTATGATATACAATAGTGTTTCTTGTTAAAATTTCTAATAAACCTTTCTTCTAAAAAGAAAGATCCACCATTTGTGCTATTTTTGTCATCAATATTTCCTACCCAATCAACATTAGTATATAAACTCTAAGCTCAAAATTAACTTCTTTCTTGTACCATAGTCCCTACTCTTATTTCTTTCAAATATTCAATAATCCTTATAACTATAGCCATATGTGTCTCTTTAGGATTATACAACATCTTGTAACTATACTAACTACATGTGCAATTATTAGATCTATTGTGTACTACATATTTTAACTTCCTAATCATTGATCTATATTATGTCTCATTCACTTCAATATTGTTATCTTCCTTAGCTAAATTCCATCAAGTAACCATATGGGTTCCAACAAGCCTTGAATATTCCATAAAAAATTATTCAATATCCCCTTTATATAGTTAGATTAGGTCACATATACAGCACTATGTATTTTATGTACTTGTATACCGTTGGACACAATTGGTCAATTGTATGTTATCTTTGATGTTGGAGAAATTTCATATATGTCGAGTTGACTTGGGTAGTAAAGATAGATCTTAGTGTCTACTGAGAATTCCTATGTTTCCCTAGTTCAAAAGGTAGTGCTTACCAAGCTCACTTGGGTGTCAAAGAAAATGTTGCATAAATTGAGTGTTAACCAAGCTCACTTAGTTAATGAAGGAAAGTTGGATGGAACTAGTGCTAACTGAGCTCACTCATTTGTCAAAAGTTTTTTGTAAGTTTTTAGTGTTAACTAAGCTTTTGCTGGTTAGTAAAAGAAATCATTTCTGAGTTAGTTTCTACCAAGCTAGATCAACTAATGAAGAATTTTCTTATTTTGTTGTATTAAGCTTAATTAATTTATCTATTGATTCCAGTTGACTAAGGTGATGAATATTGATTATTCTAAGTAGTATTTGAACTAACTTGATAGATTGAAAGATATAAGTATGAAGTCAAGTTGTAATTTCAAAATGTGAAAGTGTAAGAGATGATGATGTGACTGAAGATCCAATGATGAGTAGAGGAAGCAAATTTGAAGGATAAGTAGAATATCCTTATGGAAAAACAAAGATATATTTGATCAAGAAGGATCAAACATAAGCCAAAATAGAGATCTATAATCAGCAATTTAGTTGCATTCAAATCAGGTCATCTCATTGTTATTCTCTAACCATTGTAGTAGTGATCTAAATCTCCTAACAGATTTGGCTTAACAACTATTTGCAAATCCTCTAACAAGGTGGCAATTCCATTGAATTGTTCTCAAGACCTCTAAAAGGCCACTCCTAATAGGCTGATTATATCCTTTAATAGGGTCACACCTAATAGTGTGTTTTGTAGCCTTTAACAGGGTTCACTGCTAATGGGGCTCACATTACAAGAGTGAAAAATAGTAACTAGTGGTAATTAGTGGTTTTCCCCAAATTGGGTTTTCATGTTAAATCTTATTGTCAAATATGTTCATGCTATTTTCTTCTATGTTTTTGCAAGCAAGTTAAAGTAATGGTAATCTCAGATAAAATATAAAGTTTTATTTGATAATCGTTCACTGAGCTAACCTAGTTATTACCAAGTTACAACATTCTATGTGTTTACCGAGCTTTAGCAGTATTTAGTTATCTATTTGACTTTTGTACTTACATAGAAGGGATCTAGGATATATTTTTGTAGTAATTGATTAACCCCTCCCCTCTCAGTTACTCCTCTTGTATTTCTAAAAATTTGTATCATATCTTTTGGTGCTTGCAGAGAATCTTTCAAGGACCTAAGCTAAAGATCAAGATGTCCTACAAAAGAGAGATTCCCAAGCTGAATAGAGATAATTTTGCAGTGTGGCAAGGACTAATGAGGTTACATCAAGCTACCATTAGTGATTCAAGTTGCAAGAATCTTGATGCTAAATACAAGACTCCCAAAGGAACATTATTAGTTGGAGATATTGCTGAAAAGAAGAATCAAAATATTATAATGATTGATATTGCATCTACTCTTAGTTTTGCTGAATTTGATGAAGTAAAGTATTGTAATTTACTACTTTTAAAATGTGGAACAAACTAAAAGATATCTATGCAGGAGATGAAAATGCAAGAAGAGCCAAAGTAGAAATTCTTAGAGGACAATTTGAACAAATAAGAATGAGAGAAGATGAAAAAATTGCAAAATATGTGGAAAGAATCAAAGCCAGTATAAGTGCAATCAAAGCATCTGGAGGAGACATTAAGGAGGAAATTGTTGTAAGTAAAGTGCTTAGAACTCTGCTTCCTAATTATGCAATTAGAGTATCTACTATTCAAGAAAAGAGATGTGATCCAAATAACAAAATAGGCCTGGATGCTCTAGTTGAAAGATTGACAACTTTTGAATTAGATAACTATGATAACTATGTTCCTAATTCAAAGGTTATTGAATCTACATTTAAAGCTAAAATCTCACTCAAAGAAAAGGGTAAAAAGTCAAAATCTAGTCAATTAGGAAGTGAAGACTATGAAACATTAGAAGAAATCTTAGATAGTGATCTTGAATTTGTAGAAGCCCTACTTGCATGAAAGTATTCCAAAGGTAGAGGAAAGTACAAAAGGTAAAGTTTCACTAATCTACTTTTCTTGTGAAGAAGTTGGACACAATGCTACTAGGTGTCCAAACAAGGAAATCAAGGATGAGAAGAAAAGTAACAAGCATAAAGACAAGGACTCCAATAACTAAAAGAACTTCAAACACAAAGGTAAGAAATCTTTTTTTATAGCTAAGGATTCTGGTAACAGTGAAGATGAAATGGTATATGTTGTTGTGAAAGATTAATCTGATGATGAAGGAGATAAGATGGCACTTACCTCTCACATAAGAAAAAATGATATATGGATTATTGATAGTGGCTGCTCGCATCATATGACTAGTGACAAAAAAAAATTGAGCATATGGAATACTATGATGGAGGTAGTGCAAGATTTGGAAACAATGAACCTTGTAACATAAAAGGAAAAGGATGTATATTGTTGACTAAAGAAGTTTTATGTGGCAATGCGTATTGGGTTGAAGGACATAGTTCAACAACATTAGTTTCAATGTAGAATTCATGAATGGATAGGCCAAACTACTAGATGGGAAAGGAAATTTGGTTGGATTTGGCAAGCAAAGAAAAGGTAATCTATTTTATGTTGATCTCAGTGATCATTCATGTTTTATTGCTCAAGTAGAGGAAAGTTGGTTATGTCACAAAAGGATATGTCATGTGAACTTTGATAACATAGTTAAGATAAGAAAACATACAAGAGTAAGAGGTATTCCTAGTTTCAAGAAACCTGACATGGCTCTATGCAAGAATTGGTAAATTGGTAAGATGGGAGAGACAAGCTTCAAAAGAAAAGACTATCATTCAAACATATAGATTTATGTGGACCTATTGAAATAGGGAGTTATCATGAAGAATAGTTTTTCATTCTTTTTGTTGATGAATATTCTAGAATGATGATAGTAATGTACCTAAAAGAAAGATCAAAAGCCTTTCAAAAATTTAAGTGGTATTTGGAAAGAGTAGAAAATGAAACTAGAAAAAAAATTGAAATTCTTAACATCAAACAGAGGTGGTGAATTCATCTCCCATGAATTCAATACTTTCTACATTGAAAGAGGAATCAAAAGATAATAATTAGCCCCTAGCACACTAGAGCATAATGGTATGGTAGAAAGAAGAAACAAATCTATCATGGATTGTGCAAGAACCCTGATGATTGAAAAGAATGTTGCTCTCAAATACTAGAAGGAAGCTATTGACACTATAGTTCATACCTTGAATAGAGTTCATTTGAAGATTCAAACAAAACACCATATTAGTTATGGTATGGATACAAACCTAATGTAAGTTATTTGAAAGTGTTTGGTAGCAAATGTTACATACTAAAAGAATCTAGAAAAGGGAAATTTGATGTAAAAGGTAATGGATGCATATTTCTAGGATACTCTTGTACAAGTAAGGCATACAAATGTTTGAATTTGTCTATTCACAAAATTATAGAAAGTGCAAATATCAGAATTGATGAATTTTTGGAAAAGAGTGAAGAAGAAAGCAACAAGAAACCTAAGGATTATAGAATATTTTTTTACTATGAACCTAATACCATGCCAAATCTATCTTAGAGAAAGAAGCTCCATCTCTTATGTCCCCAAAAACTCCTATAGTGACCGAGTTGTAGATAGTGCAACTTGAATTTCGAGGACTCAAGTCACAATCAAAGGCTATCGAGCTATTTCAAATTGAACTTGATGAACCTAAGTTATAGACAAAATGTCCCGTGCTTGAAACTAAAATTCAAGAAGAAAATGGTGGAACTCATTGAAAGACAAAAGAGCCTATTTTAGCAAGATATGTCAAAAGGCATTATGCAGATGATCAAATAATTGGAAACAAATCAGATGGAACAATGACAAGAAGCAAATAAAAAGGTACATTTTTACTTGCTAAATTTGAACCTAAAATTATTTAGGATGCTATAGAAAATGAAAGTTGGATTGAAGCAATCAATGAAGAAATGAAAAAAATAGAAAAGAAAAAAACTTGGACTCTTGATCCTAGACACAAGGATAAAAATGTAATTGGGACAAAGTGGGTATTTAGAAATAAACTGAATGAAAATGGAAAAGTATCAAGAAAGAAAGCAAGATTAGTGTGCAAAGGTTATTCTCAAGAAGAAGGTATTGACTATGTTGATACTTTTCCTCCTATGGCAAGACTAAAAGGTGTTGGAACTTTACTAGCATATGTAGCACATAAACAATTTAAAGTATATCAAATGGATGTCAAATCTATACTCTTGAATGGAATTCTTGATGAGGAAGTCTACATTCAACAACCAAAAGGTTCTCTAGATCCTAGCAAAAGAGATATGGTTTGCAAGTTACACAAAGCATTATATGGTCTCCAAAAAGCCCATAGAGCTTGGTATGAAAGACTACATAATTACTTGGCATAGGTTGGCTTTTAGAGGACAAATGATAATAGTAGTTTGTATATCAAGGAAGGACCAAATAAGAAGATTGTGTTGGCAGAAATATTTGTTGATGATACTCTATTTACAAGAAATGATGACTTACGGAAAGAATTCTCAGAAGAAATGAGTAAAGAATTTGAGATGTTCATGTTTGGTGAAATAAAATGCTTTTTTGGGTTGCAAATATAGGAGAACAAGGATGGTATCGACACCAATCAATTCAAATATATCAAGGAGATATTGAAGAAATTTGGAATGGAAGACTCAAAACTTGTTTAAAACCTTTATTTCTACTGGACATAAGCTTTCAAAAAATGATGATCCTAAGGTAGATCAGACTACATATATATCAACGATTGAAAAATTATAGTATGTAGTGCATACAAGGCTATATATTGCATTAGCAATTACCATGGTGGCAAGATTCTCAACAAATCCCAAAGAAAATCACATGATGGCAATTAGGAGAATCATGAGATATCTGAAAGATACTAAAGACTATGGTTTTTGGACAAACTCGAATGTAATTTGGACTTTTAGGTATTTATTGATGCTGATTGGATAGGAAGTATTGATAACAGAAAAGGCACTAGTGGTGGACCATTATTTCTTGGTAAAAGACTAGTATCTTGGACAAGCAAGAAGAAAAATTATACATCTCAATCCACAATAGAGGTAGAATATGTAGCACAAGTAGTGAATTGTTCTAACATTATTTGGTTCAGACAACTGTTTGAAGGAATGAAGGTAGAGATCAAAGATCTAGTTGTCATGTATTGTGATAACACTAGTGCAATGAATATATCAAAGAATCTAGTAATGCATTGCAAAACAAAGCATATCGCTATAAAATATCATTTCTTAAGATAGTTAGTACATAACAAAGAATTCAGATTGGAATATGTTAATAAAAGGAATAGATTTTAGACATATTCACCAAGCCATTACCTAAGGATATAGTTTTGTATCTAAGAGGTAAGCTAGGGGTCATTCCCCTATCTGAAATTCACTAAATAAAGTTTAGTGAATGCATCAACTAGAACCAGTTGAAGATCAATAAGTTGGTCCAGAATTGATAAGGGCATATTTCATATGAATAAGTACTTAAGGTACATTGGTATTTAAAAAATTATTGTGTTTGGAATGTGTTGTCAACGAGGGAGAAGTTCACTATCATATCTCTAAGAAATTTTTGGAACCATAATAAAGTAAGGAACCAAAGAGGGAGAATTTTTCAAAGGAGTTTGCTATAAGAGGGAGAATGTTCTTAATGAACTTGGTAATAACTATTGTAGATAAAATCTAGTAAAAGGAAGATCTCATACTAAAAAAGAGAGTTCTCAAGGCCAAATCCAAAATTTCATTATGTTGTGCAATGTTGTGTTGCCATCAATTCCAAAGAGGGAGATTGTTGGGTACAATTGGTTAATTGTCTATTGTCTTTGATGTTACACAAATTTCATATATTCCAAGCTCACTTGGGTAGTGAAGATAATTCTCAATGTCTACTGAGCATTCTTATGTTTTCTTAGTTCAGAAGGTAGTGTCTATTGAGTTCACTTGGGTGTCAAAGAAAAAGTTGTACAAAGTGAGTGTTAACTAAGCTCACTCAGTTAACAAAGGAAAGTTGGATGGAACTAGTGCTAACCAAGCCAACTTAGTTACCAAAGGATTCTTTTAAGTTTTTAGTGTTAACTGAGCTTCTACTGGTTAACAAAGGAAATCATTTCTAAGTTAGTTTCTACCAAGGCAGGTCAGCTAATGAAGGATTTTCTTATTTTGTTGTATTAAGCTTAATTAGTTTATCTATTAATTTTAGCCAACTAAGGTAATGAATATTTATTATTATAATTTGTATTTGAGCCAACTTGATAGATTTCTAATTTCAAAGTGTGAACATGTAAGAGATGATGATGTGATTCAAGATCCAATGATGAGAAAATGAAATGAATTTGAAGGATAAGTAGAATATCCTTATGGAGTGGAAAAGATATATTTGATCAAGAAGGATCAAGTACAAGCTAGAAAAAATATCTATAATGCACAATTCAATTCCATTCAAATCAAGTCAACTCATTGTTACTCTCTAACCATTGTAGTAGCAATCTAGATCTCCTAACAAAGTTGGTTAAACAACTATTTGCAAATCCTCTAACAAGGTGGCAATTCCATTGAATTGTTCTCAAGACCTCTAACAAGGCCACTACTAATAGGGTGATTAAATCCTTTAACAAGGTCACACCTAATAGTGTGCTTTGTAACCTTTAAGAGGATTAGCTCCTAACAGGGCTCACTTGAAAAGAGTGAAAAATAGTAACTAGTTGCAGTTAGTGGTTTTTCCCAAATTGGGTTTCCACATTAAATCTTGGTGTCAAATGTGTTCATGCTAGTTTCTTGTATTTTTTTGCAACTAAATTAAAGTAATGGTAATCTCAAATAACATCTAAAGGTATTTCTTGTATTTGTTTGCAACTAAATACAAAATTTCGTGTGTTTTTTGAGCTTTAGCAGTATTCAATTATCACTTTGCCTTTTGTACTAACATCTAAGGGATCTAGGATTTTTTTTTTGTAGTAATTGATTCACCCCTCCCCTCTTAGAAACTCCTCTTATATTTCCAATAGTAAACTAATGAAAAACCTAATCTTACCAAACAAAGACATCTCAAATTCCTTTTTGATTTTATTAGCAAATGATTTACACAACAAATCATTACCACCAAATGTTAAATGATCAACAAATATTTCAGCTATTAGGACATTGTTCTTTACTTGACCTTTCAAATAAAAGTTACAGTTCTCACTTGTTCTGAGAAATCCAATATTGACTAGGTAAGAGTCAAATCATTTATGTCACGATCTTACTGCTTGCTTCAATCTAGATACTGATTTTTTTATTTTACATGCCAGATGCTTCTAATTTAACTTCATAAATCTTTTATGTCATTTAATATAGACCTGTTCTTCTAAAATTCTATTTAGAAATGTAGACTTAACATTCATTTGGTAGACTTTGAATCTCTTTTAGGTTGTATTAGCCAAAAATGTTGTAACTCATTCCAATCTAGCTATATGTGTGAATATCTCTGCATAGTCAATTCCATCTTCTTTGACATAACCCTAATAAATAAGTCTTGCTTTGTTTGTCATAACTTCTCCTTTCTTATTTATTTTTTCCCTAAATATGCATGTAGTTCTAATAAAAATTTTGTCTTAAGGTCTCACTACTAATGTCCATGTATTATTATTCTCAAATTTTTATATTTCCTCATTTAGAATATTAATCTAATCATCATTTTAAGGGCACCTTTCACAATTCTTGGCTCAAATTCAAAAATCAAACATGTATTGTCCCTCGCCTCACTTTTTGTCCCAATTCCAACACCCTTATTCTCAATTATTTGATCTTTTGAACAATTTATCCTCACATACTTTTCTAGGATAGGTTGACCTCTATAATCTCTAGCATTATCTTCACTCAATGTTGTGGTTACTCAAACCATGGTGCACAACATATAAGTATAATTATTAAATGAAAAATTGTATGCAGATATTTATTTAAATTAAAATGAATTTGATTTTGATGAAACAATGCAATCAAATTTCATGATACCAAATAAAAAGGAAAGAAATAGAGTTCAAAAGAAAACCCTTAGAAGAGGGGAAAAAAAATATCCTTCAAACATGACTACCATACCATGGCTAAAAGGTTTCAAGAAATAACTGGACAATGTTCTACCAATGCATCCATCATGGTAAATAAGAAAAAAAAATTTCAAATTGAACATAAACTGAATATATTTGTTTTAAGTAATGAAAATATTATAACAATGCACATGACATTGGAATGCAACTTTTCGATCTTGGTACACCACTCAAGCATGGTGAATTTTTTGGTTTGGATGTGCATCATAGTGGTTGAGATACACATTAGCTATTTGATTTTTTCATATAATTATTAATACTAATAAATATCTTAAATGGAAATTGCTGCACTAGTAAAAAATTAATTATTTTTGGTTATTAGATTAGTGTAACATTTTACAGTGTAACTATAGAGGATGTATAGGTTGTTGTTCATGATGAGCATGCTAAGATTGAGGCTTCAATGAAAGATTATGTAGCTAGATTAGGTACAAGGAGCCATGATTATGTTCTCTAATGTACTAAAATACTTGTTAGCAATATTTTTTAATAAGAGGAAGAAGTTCATATTTTAATTTCATCATTTTTGAGCATACCTATGATTTATTTGTTGGTTATACAATAGGTCACATGCAGGAAATGCAAGTTAGTGAACACTAGTAATTATGGAATCTATAAAAGGGTGCAAATTCTTCTATCATAGATGGTAGTAATTTTTTTGTTAGTCTTTTAATATAAGTGCATGTATATAAAAAAACATTAAGTCCCTCCTCATACTATGTAGAGAATATAATGTGGTCATAAATAATAAGCATAGGCATGTTCATGTCCATTATGATCATACAATAGGAAATCCAAAGACTCCTTTATCGATCTTACCCACAACCTGACAAATTACTTTCTATTCCCATGTAACCTATTTTTCATGCAAGTGGTGTTAGTAATAGTAGAAATTAAGTGAATGTAAAATTAGGTCAGAAACAAAAAAATGGGAGTTTATGGGGCTATAAGCAAGATCAATCAAGGATTATTTTGATTTCCTACTACATGGTGATATGATGGGTATGAATACACCTAGGCTTAGTCAATTTTAAACATTATCAACCAGAAATTGTAAAACATGAGCCAATGATGCAAGAAAAGGTTATATTTCCACTATGCTCAAATTAAAAGAAAGCTTAGGAGTCACAACAAGCTTTAGAGATTCAACATCTCCATCACTAAGAGCTAACATAAGGGATTTAATATTTAGAGAATCATAGAAAAAATAGCTTTGAAGCACCACATAGGATAATGATGAGCTTTAACAATGAAGAGATTAGGACAAATTGATTAAATGTAGTATTGCACTTCTCATCTCAATACTACTAATATGTCTAGGTTTTTTTATATTGTCTTATTTTGGATAGTGGTGTGAAGATGATTTTTTATGTGTTACCAGTTTGTAGGTAAAGAACACTATATGAAAGAATTTACTGATATGGAAGTAGATTTTGGAATTAGTATATGGGAAACAAGATACTCAGATAGGAGGGGGTGAATTAGGATCTTAAACATTTATCATCAAAACAAATAATATAAATTCATACCTAATTTATCTCATGGATCTACCATTAAAACTGAGATGTTGTAACATAAATGAAATAAATCACACCCATAAATAGTTCAACACATAACATAGTGATTTGGTAACCCAAAAACACTTCAAGATGAAGATAAAACTAGGGTGGGGATGAAACCCACAAATCTTCACTATTGCAACAATACAGTTAACCTATTAGGCTTACAATAATTGATCATAAAATATGATCTGCACTATGAGGGGTCTGCCGTATTAAAATATCAAGAGAGTATTAGGCCTCACTTTGTTAAAGGATTCTACACTCACACTGAAGTTACATAGCTCTATTAAGACCACTCTAATAAGAGATTTACCTTATCTCAATTAAAAATAAATTGTTCATTACGTGACCCTTGGTATACTTTTAAAAGATGATATTGTGTCTCATCCTTTTCGTATCACTGATATGATTCTCCTAATTTGATAACTTTATTCAATACTTCACTTCTTTTATTGCTCTTTGTCTACTTTGCTCTCAAACTTTGCCATCTTTATATGCTCTCTCTCTCTCTCTCTCTCTCTCTCTCTCTCTCTCTCTCTCTCTCTCTCTCTCTCATATATTATCTCATCTCCTATGATTCTATGGTTAGAATCCTCCTTAAATAGATGTTTTGTGAAGGTTATAGATCTTGATTGATGGTTTACACTTCACCACCTTTTGTCATTTACATCCCTTTTTTTCTAATTGGTTGAGTTTCTCACCTAGGGATCATTACCTTCTATAATGATGCATAATAAACATCTTAGTTGGCTCTTCAAATATTAAATATCATAGAAAATTAAGCCAAAATAGTATACATATGAATTTTTGGCATTATGAACTCTCATATTAACATTGAACTTCTTGACACTTGAATGCTCTGACACTCGATCATGCATAGGACTTTATAACATTACTTGAATTCTATATAACTATTTGTTAAGCTCTTGATAATTTATTAGTATACTTGTTCTTCATTGTAGTTCTTAGCTTATTCTATATTTTTTTGACTTATATCCCTACTAAGTCTCTATTAAATGCTCAATAATCATTGTTCAGCTCAATATAAGTGTTGTAGGCTTTAGCCTTTACTATATAACTTGATTTCGATTATGACCTTGTAATATTTCCTAGAGAATGAATAAGTGTTGGGAATCTAATAGGAAAAATAGTCTTAGAGATCAACAATCTCACCCTTTTATATTAGTGGCAAAAACACTTTGTCATGAATTCAGTTGGTTAAAGAAAAATGTATACTCCTTATGAGATCATAATGTGATCCTCTAAAATCTAATATCTAATCTTTCATCTACACATGTATTCATTACCTTATTCTTCTTCTTTATTTATTATCTCCCCCTATTTGATTATTTCATTTCCATTTCTTATCCTTACTCCACTTTTTTTGTCACTAATGAAACTTGGGGCTATTGGGGTTAGTTGATATTTATCAGAGAATTATTGATGATTTGCCACAGTATTGACATAGCATTTTTTCCATCTCTCTTGTACCTATTCTAAGAATTGAAATTGAATTTCTAGCTCACCAAATAGATCAATGAATCCTATAATATTGGACAAATGTGTCTCTTTCTACAAAATATCTCTAGCTATAGAGGGTACCTTTTGAATTATCTCTATATGTGACAATAAGTGAAATTGAATCAATGGAAACTTGTGCCTTATCTTTGTATAGACTCTAGTAATTAAGTTAGCTAACCTCTTTTGATTGAATTTTAGTTCACAATAAAAGGATGAGCTTAAAATTGTGTTCATGCCCAATGTAAGAAGATTATTGCTTATATCTGCATGTAATAGCTCTACTAAGCATGTAGTATCTATTTTAAAGAAACCTATATCACACAATTTTGAATATAAAGAATTGACAGTCTTCAAAATTATTCCCAACTATGTAATAGATGTAGAAATCTCAACTTGTCTCTGTAAAGTTTCTTGTGAAACTTTCTATAACATTTTATGCTCCATTCTTCTCTTAGACTATTGTAATAACTTCTCATTTTTTTGTATGTCATCTATCTGAATCTTCTCAACTACATACACTAGTTTATCTACAATTGTATGACTATTATTCACATCTATAATTCAAATGCATCTATAAAACTATCTTTGATTGTATGATCTACCTATCTTCTCTTCTTCTCCCTTCTTAGTTGTTCTTGTTTTTCCTTGTAGATCAACAAGGTTTGTAATTCGTACATTTTCTCTAGCATAAGATTATTCAAATCATATGTTTGTAATGTAATTATCTTATTAAGGTTCACTAAATCATCATCTCCCTTATTTGAATGAGTCACATCCTAAGATTTGGAGAGTGTATCATTTGGTAGTGATAGTTACATTTTCTTCCCATTTTCACTTGATCTCACCTTTGGTTGTTGTACTCATGTAGAAATCACTTGTTGAATAGGTGTCACATGTGTTGGTTAAATAATTTTTTCACTTGGTAGTTGAATAAGAGCTTTAGTAGCCTCTTGCTCTTTCTATTTTATTTCATCTTCTACTGATTAAGTGCAATAATATTTCTCAAAATATAGCCTTTTGGAAACTTTCATATAAGTTGGTGGCATATATATAATTAATGCCTTACCAAGTTTCTCAACACTTGTATCCTCTATAACTAATGTGACATTAACATCATCAATCTTCTTGACTTTAAGCTTTCGATAGTCAACTATCTATAGGAAATTTGGGTTAGTGTAGACTTTTCTTGAATCTATCTTTAAACTTTGAATCTTTTCTTTTATTATTATATTTGGATTATGTGGAGGGGTGTCAAAATCATCTTCAATTGTTAAAATTTTTTTCTATTCATACTCACTAACAAGTTGTTGGATCTCCTTTGTGATCTTGGCCATTTCCTTCTTCTATTCATCTTCAAACTCAATAGCATCTTTGAATTCCCTTGTCTACATAGATGGAGTAAGAACTCCAAATGATTCTTTCCATAGTCTAATGCTATCTTGATCAACTTCATGAGATTTTTTCTTGAAAACTTTGTATACCTTATCTCTAGGTATAACCTTCTTCACATAATATTTTAGGGTTACAAACATGTGTGTCTTCCCTAATCTAGTATAACTTGTGCCAATGGTGTTTCTCTTATTTGACTCTCAATGGGAAATGTCCATTTCCACTTAGCATATACTCTTTTGTACAACCTCATTAGATAACTAGTTCCTAATTCTAGGGGTGTGCACCGGAACTTGATCAACGTATCAATAATTGTGCCTTTGTGTTTAACTTGATCATCATTGTTCAAAAAATCATATTGAATGTCTTTGAAATCCATTATAGTTTATGAGTCTACTAGTTTTGCACATACCTGATCTAGGGTCATTAGAGAGACTTTCTTCACTACTTGAATTTTGGTAGTCTCATCATATTTACTCTTTTCTTCATCTTCCTCCTGCTCCTATGCAATGATTAGATTTTTCATCAATTTTTTTTTGACTTCAACCAATTTCCTCCTCTTTTATGGACTTCCTATAAGTATCTTGGTAGGATGTTTTGCTCACCTCATTTTAGTAATGATCACCTTACCCTTGTTGGAAATAACAATTGGAAAGTAAACTTAGAGTGGGGGTGAATCAGTACTACAAAACTTTAATCATAAAACATTCATCACACATCTATCTCATAATTTATCATGTAAACTAAAATAGCTAACTACACATGTCCATCCATAGCATGAAGCAAATAATGCATGACACAATAAGTTTTTTAAGGGCAGAAACCCTCTAATGAGAAGGTAAAACTAGAGTGGGGATGACACCCAAAAATCTTTATTGTTGCAACTCTAAAGTGTATCTAATGAAGGTTACAATAATTTTGACCATAACCTATGATCTACCCTATGAAAGGTCTACCCTATTAAAGGCTTACAAAGACTATTAGGTCTCACCCTGTGAAAGGATTTAAACACCCTACTAGAAGTGTGCCTTGTTATAGGACTAAAACTTGCCATTAAACAAGCACTCAATTAAGAGATTTACACTAGCCTAATATGACTACTCTATTAGGATATTTTCTCTGCATCACTTGTTAGAATGATTCAACACCATGATCCTTTGGTTAGCACTCTATTGCTACATGTTAGACATTCTCTTTCCTATTATGTACTTGACCCTTTTGATTTGATATGACTCATGTATCCTCTCTCTGCTTCTCTCTATTCTCCTCGAATTGATTCTACAATTCATAACCTTCATAGCCACCATGAATGCTCTCTAAACTTAGCATTCATCTCTATTGAATCTCCTTCTCTTCCTTCACACTTACAAACTATTTAGGATTTTTTTCCTTAAGTAAACACAAGTTGGCTAAGGTTAGGTTAGAATCAACAATTGGTGCTAATCCATTTTTCCAGTTAGAACATCCCTTAATCTGATTGGTTACATGTACTACATAGGGATTCATAATATACACCTATTTCCATCTTTTAGAATCATGAAACAATCATTTAGTCTTCCTAAAAATAGTTTACATAGAAGTTTGTACAATTACAAACAACTATGTCCAAAACTATTCACTTGATAATTGAATTCTTTGATGCTCAACATTCACTATAAGTCCATTGTTGTAACTGTGTTCTTAAATGGCTCAACATAACTTATTTACTTGACTCATGAGTGACTTAACACTCACTATATACTCAAAAAATATTATTTCTTAGCACTTACTATTTATATTACTCAGCATATATTATCTGGCAACTTATGATCAACATGTTCTGATCACTTGCTCGCACTGTAATTTTGTAGAATAATGACTAAGTATTTTGTCACTATCTTGTCAAGATCAATAGGAGATTATAAGTGGCAAGAACACATTGGTATGCATATACAATCTATATTATGAGCATAACTTAGACAATTTATATCTATCACTTCTCATACAAAATTTCAAAACTTCTAAAGCTTGAAAAATAGATGACTTATAGTCATACCTCATTCCTCCATTACTCCATTACTCCCCCTAAGTAAATATTTCCTTTTTGTATTTGAATCTAATAATATAAGTATATTTTTTGTACCCTATTTTTTCATTTTTTCCCCTTATATTCATTATCTCCCTTTTTTAACACTTATGTCATGCGTAGTACGCTTATAGTGTGTTTATCCAAAAATAATTTATGGATCTCCATTATGATTTTCAATGATGCATCACAATTTTTTCACACTACCTCTAGAGATTAATATTGGATTTCTAGCTCAACAACAAGGTTAACTAGGCCATCATGAGTGGAAATATGAGAATCTTTCTTCATCAATGTTTTAGCATAGGTTAGTTCCTTGTATAGTACTTCCACGTGTGGGGTCAGCATGGATTGAATGCTAATCAACATACCATGATGGTTAGAATCTTGTTCTCATAACATGGCTAGCTAACCTTGAGTATATGGTAATATCTAAAAATGAGTTTGGATTTGACCAGGAGATAGTTTGAATGTTGTACCTATAGATTGTATATCTCCTTGTAGTCAATCAATAGCCCTTTGTACTTCTTCTGTGAATATATTCACATCACAAAGATTTGTCTATAGAGAAAATATATTCTCTAATACCTTTTCCGCATTATATATTTTGGTTTCTAAATCAACCTATCATAGTGCAAGGGCACTAGATATCCTTTCAAGTACTTTAGTGTAAAACTTTCTTCTAGACTATTTTTGAAGTTTAACATTGTAATCTAGGTCTTCAACACAAATCTTATCCACAATACATACCAATTTCTCAATAATTGGTTTATGTTCATTTATAGTTGGATGATTGAAGGCATCAAGAAATATGTTTTTGATGTTATGAAGCACTTGCATCTGCTTATGCTCCCTTCTTAGCAATTCTTATTGTTTCTTCCTATGTAGAGCTTCCTGTAGAATGCTCATCTACTCAATTGTTATTTTGTTAAGATCAAACTTGGGTAATTCAATAAACTCATCTAGATTCACATCTTCATAATAAGATATTTCTTTTGAGCTTCCTTATGTCTCCACAGTAGGCCTTGATATATTCAATGGAGTTGCATGAGTGCTCGGCCTCTAAAGATCTTGAATATTAGTAGGAGGCACAAAAAATGGTAAAGAAACTAGAGTATAGATAGAAATTTGTTCATCTAGAACAATAGTCGCCTTCAATAATTCAGACCTATCAACTTGACTCACTTCCTATTGATCTTCACAATGAATTTGTTGAGTAGGTGCAAGACTAGAAACCTGACCTAATTTGATATTTGTTCCATCTTTCTCAATTGTAACTAAGGCTTTCTTAGTCCAAATGGGTGGTACTAGAGACAATGCTACTAGTGTTATAGAAATAACACTTAGTTGTTTAGTGCTTGCACTATGATCTTCTATCTTTGTAGATGTAGGGGGCACACTGGATGAGTCAATTTACTTCTCCCCTACTACTGCCACTTCTGCCATATTAATTTCATTTTTTCTCACCAATACAAGATTTGTGCATAACTATGCTACCATGGTGGAAATCTTCAATATTTTCTTCAAGTCATTATTAGTCAAAGGATTGATGTTGTGAGAAATTTTTTCCAGAACATCATTTATTTGTATTGAGTCATGTTGACTCACTTGGTCTACACATGGAGGACTAACAATTAACATTGGTACATCTTGCACATTTTGTTCATCGTGTTATTCATATTTAGCTATGACCTCTTCTATTGTTGTTGCTTCCTCAGTGCCTTCCACAATACCATCCTTTATGGATGCCTCTAGTGCTAGTATTATCAAGTATCTTTCTCTTCATCTTCATCTCCTTCTCCCCCTTCACTATCTCCTTTAGCTTCTTCACAATTTTATTCTTCTTTCTTACCATAGAAGATGTCTTTAGGTAAATTGTAATTATGGACTTGGCTTCCTCATAATTCCCAAATGAGGTATCCCAATCCAGTAGTAACATTATTAGATCTAAAATATCTCATCAATCTCTCAAAGTATTAAATGGGTTCTCTAGGTTTGTTAAAACTTTAAGAAAATTCTTTTTCTTTTCCTAGTTCATTCCTCAATTTTTCATTTTATAACTTCATGTTTGTGATCTCAATATCCTTACCATCCAATTCATAATTGGAAATCATCACTACATTAATTATTTCCTATTTCATGTTAGCAATCCATTTTACATCAAATGTCCTCTCTTTTTTTTTTTTGTGAAGTGTTCTTCTGTCATCTTCAATCATGACTTTTTCTTCTTAGTCATTTCACATAAAAATATTGATTGGACTTCTTGTTCTACCTTAAGATTTCTAACCTCTTCAATTAAGGCATCATTCTTTTCCATCTGACCTATGTAGCTACATCATACTCTCTTGAGTTACCATTTGCAAAAAAATTAGTAGTGTCTTCCCCTTGGTAACGAGTGTCATTGTTATCAATAGCTATCTCTTTCCTTCTCTTAAATGAATGTTTCAGTTCATCTCTTGCTTCCATGAGTTGGTGTTGGGAAATTTTAATTTCAATCCTCTGGTTCTCAATAGTCTTTCCCAATAGGTAGACTTCCACCTTCAATATCTTTCCTCAAAGCTACATTGCTTTCCTTTCTAGAGAACTAGGTTCTTATACTAATTGTTGGAAATAACAATGGGAAAGTAACCTCTAAAAGGGGCAGGGGGTAGAGTGGGGGGGTAAATTAGTACTTATAAAATGTAAACATAAAATATTCACTACACATCCATCTCATCATTTAGCATGTAAGCTTTAATACATTACTTCACATGTTCATCCATAGCATGAAGGAAATTACACATGACACAATAAGTTTGTTACCTAGAAACCCTCAAATGAGAAGGTAAAATTGTAGTGTGGATGACACCCAAAAATATTTATTTTTGTAACTCTAAAGTGTAGCCAATGAAGGTTACAAAAATTTTGACCATAAACTATGATCCACCTTGGAAAAGGCTCGGCCTTTTAAAGGCTTACAAAGACTGTTAGGTATCACCCTGTTAAAGCATTTGAACATCCTCCTAAAAATGTTCCTTGTTAGAGGACTTAAACTTACAATAAAGAAAGAACTTTGTTAAGAGATTTGCACAAGCCCATTAGGACTACTCTATTAGAATATTTTCTCTACATCACTTGTTAGAATGATTCAACACCATGATCCTTCAGTTAGAACTTTGTTGCTAGATGTCAAATCATCTCTTTCCTATTATGTACTTGATCCTTCTGATTAGATATGTCATCTTTGTCCTTTTTCTACTTCTCTATGTCCATCTCTAACTAATTCTACAATTCATAACATTATCACAACCTCTATAGCCACCATGACTGCTCTCTGCACTTAGTGTTTTTCTCTCTTGCATCTCTTTCTCTTCCTTCATGCATAGAATTTGTTTAGGGTTTGTCTCCTTAAGTAAACACAAGTTGGATAGGGTAAGGTTAGAATTAACAATTGTGGTTGATCCATTTTTTTTATTAGAACATCTCTTAAATTGAATGGTTGCATGAACTATATAGCGATTCATAATATGCATAGGTGTATATATAATCTAGAATCATAAAACAATCATTTAGTCTACCCAAAAAATGTTTACATAGAATTTTGTACCATTACAATCAACTATTTTATTCAACCTAAACACCATCACTTTAATCCATTGTTAAAATAGAGTCATATCAATTATCATTTAGATCTATTTAATAGACCTACAATTAAATTTATGAATTGTTAGTCTTCAAATCCTTTACTTATCACATCCCTATCATACCCTAAATGATCCTATCATTCCATTGATAATTAACTTAGTTCTTTGAATTAAGAGAAACCCTACAATGATATAAAACTCATTATATTATATTTGAATAAAATGAAACTCATTCATTCATTCTCAAAATTATAAAAGCACAAATCTAGAGACAAAATTGTGAGACACAGATGTTGGAAATAACAATAGGAAAGTAAACTTTGAGGGGGGGAGGTAAATCAGCACTTAAAAAATTTAACCATAAAACATTCACCACGCATCCATCTCACAATTTAGCATGTATACTAAAATAGCTAAGTATGCATGTTCATCCATAGCATGAAACATGTAACACATAACACAATAAATTTTTTAGCCATAAACCCTCCAATGAGAAGGTAAAATTGAGGTGACAATGACACCCACAAATCTTCAGTACTATAGTTGTAAAGTGTAGCCAATTATGGTTACAAAAAGTATGACCATAAATTATGATTTTCCCTATGAAAGGTCTTCCCTGTTAAAGGCTTAATAAGATTGTTAGTTCTAACCTTGCTGAAGGATTTGAACACCCTGCTAAAAAATTTCCTTGTTAGAGGACTTCAATTTTCAATAAAACAAGAACTCGATTAAGAGATTTACATAATCTTGTTAAGACTAATCTATTAGGAGGTTTTCTCTACATCACCTATTAGAATGATTCAACACCATGATCCTTTAGTTATCACTCTATTGCTAGATGTCAAATCTCCTCTTTTTTGATGTGTACTTGATCATTCTAATCAGATATATCTCATTTTTCCTCTCTCTTCTTTATTTATAATTGATTGTGCAATTCATAAAATTATCACAACCTCCATAGCCACCATGAATTCCTTCTCTACACTTAGCATTCATCTCTCATGTGTCTAATTCTCTTATTTTACACATATAAATTGTTTAGGGTTTTTCTCCTTAAGTAAGCACAAATGGGCTAGGGTTAGGTTAGAGTCAATGATTGAGGTTGATTGATTTTGTCACTTAGATCATCTTTCAATTTGATTGGTTGCAACTATTGAATAGGGATTCATAATATACATCCATCCTTATCTTCTAAAATTGTAAAAAAATCATTAAGTCATCCCAAAAATGGTTTACATGAAGTTTGAGCCATTACAAACAACTATATCCAAAATTGTTCATTTGGTACTTGAAGTCTCTAATGCTCGTCATTCACCATATCTCCAATGTTGTAACTTGATTCCTAAATGGCTCATCATATTCTATTTACTCAACTCTTGAGTGACTCAACAATCACGATCTATTAGGCACATACTGGTACTCAACACTAATTATGTATATTACCCTACATGTATTGTTTGGTCGGATCACTTGGCTTAGATTGTAATTTTGTTGAATAATAACTAAGTGTTTTGTCAATGTCTTGTCAAAACCAATCTAAGATTAACATCCCTTTGGTTTTTGATATGTCACCATTTCTTGTATTTGATTCTTTAGGTCTTCCTTCACCTTGGGTTCAATTATAACAACCTTCTTTTGTTTTAGTGGCCCTTACCTTTACAATTGCAAGCTCTTTTTCTTTTCCTTCCTTGGCCTATGAGGGTTATCCAAACCCTTTTCCTTGTTCTTTCTTGCTAGGCTCATCA
This sequence comes from Cupressus sempervirens, assembly GCA_028749045.1. Lineage (NCBI taxonomy): Eukaryota > Viridiplantae > Streptophyta > Pinopsida > Cupressales > Cupressaceae > Cupressus > Cupressus sempervirens. The sequence goes on from CM053792.1 coordinate 134,027,949, forward strand.
ACTTCCTTGTTCCTTTTTTTACCTACCTTTGGTGTGTCAAATTCAATGGTCAACTCAATAATAATAGTCTTATATGTTCCAAACCGCTCAACACTATTATCAATTTCTTCTTCTAAGAGTGTAATAACTGTTGTTTTTCCCCCATCCACATTTACCTCATAGGTGATTGCCCTTATCCATGCTCCCCTTTGAAAACACTCCATGTGCAGACACCAAATCTGTGTCTACAATGAAACATATTTCATCATAATATTTATCTACGATTGAATTTGGAATTCTCATTCTAATTTTCATTTTAGCTTTGAATTATTTAAAGTAGTTATCCATTATTGCCTCAAAAATTTCTCCTAATCTATTTATTAGGTCATTTAATTTTTCCATTGTAGTCCTATTCCTATCCCATCCGACTATTCCAATGGTAGGAAAATAATTCTATACGTAGAAAAATATGCAAACTAACAGGGAACCAAATTTAGAAGAGGTGTTATTTTATTTCTTTATTGTCTCTAAGATCTATATAAGTTGGTGTAGTTGTAGCTCAGCAAGATCATATGAATGATCCTTCTTTACAATTTTGTAGCCTAATTCAATTGCAACATAGGGAACATTGTTTAATCTTCTTGATTGGTAGAACTTGTGTGGAATCACACAAACAAAATATTCAATTAATGGGTCCTTGATGCCATTATTTAACATGCCACAACCATTCCACTTTGCCTTGGTCAAATTTTCAAACTCATTCTTTTTCTTTTCCCTTTATGCTCTTTGGTAGATCTAATTTAGGGTACCTAGTTACCTTATGAATGATTTATTTGTTACTTTTGATTGCCCCACCTTTCAACCAAATTTTCATGTCATGAACTTGGCTGAGCAGTATCTTGATCCATTTGACCTTGAAACCTTTAGGAAATCCTAGGGCATGGGTAAGCCATTTCTCTACAAAGATCTTGTATTTTTCTTTTATGTTTTGTATCATCTTAAAATGGAAGCACTTTCATGTTAAAAATGTTTAGCACTCTGAGTAGGTGGTCTACTGTCATGAAAATTTCCTTAAATGGGTCTTTACATGGATTTGGTTTTTTTCCCCTTGTTTGAATTCTCTCTCTCTCTCTCTCTCTCTCTCTCTCTCTCTCTCTCTCTCTCTCTCTCTCTCTCTCTCTCTCTCTCTCTCTCAAACTATTTCTAGCCTATTTCTAATAAACCACTATGTAAAACTAATGAATTTAGCCTCTAGGTCAAGGAAAATTTTTTGGATGAAGGTCAACCTAGACCCTGACCTAGGTGAAGGATGAACTTGACCCTAACCTAGGTCAAGGTTGACCTCACCCTGACCCCAAGTCCCATTTTCAATTTCTGAGAGTTTTGGGATCTCAGGCTTTCAAAAGTTCTTTTTGCCACTTTTGGGTCGAGTATTTCAGATTTTAGAATGGTAGATTCTTAAATTACATTTAATATAAGTCTATTCCTAGGGGTTAGGGTTAAATTAGATTTAATACTCTTATGTCGGCCTTCTCTAGGAGTTAGTGCCCTAGATCTTTATATAAGGAAGGCTTTATCGCTCATTTTGACATCCACTATCTATGAATGAAGTTACTAACTACAAGTTATGCATGATTGATCTATTTTTACATCTATGTATATCTGATTGTTATGAGTCCATTCACCTAAATGAAGTGAAGTTCTATCAAGCATTCAAGAATTCAAGTGTTCACACATCCAATTCATCAAGGAGATCCATTGTTAGCCATTAGAGGATTCAATCTCTATGGAACCCTCTTGAGGAAGCTTTCATCCACATTTAGCCAAGCCTTCTTCTATGCAAAAAAAACACTGAAGATTACTGTTGAAGATCTAATGACATTAATTGAAACATCCTACATACATTTCTACATTTGTTTGGAGCATTTGTACTTGTGGATTCAAGCATTCAAATCCTCCACAAGGATTTCCACATAAGTAATGTGAATATTTCCGTTTACTTTATTTATGCATATTACAATTTTAATTATATTTCTAGGTTAATTTCAAACTAGGATTTGACTAAGGCAAACCCCCGTCCAACAAAAAAACCATTTTTCTTGTAAATATAAGTAGAGAACAACAAATTGGACAATAGGTTTGAATACCCTTTTGGTTGAACTTTCAAGATCTAAAAGTAGAAATTTCAATAGAGAAGTGTAGGTCAAGGTTGACTTTTAGGGGTATAATTGTGCGTCAGGGTAATATTGTGCCTTTCCAATAGGGTCAAGGTTGACCTCCCTTCAAAAAGACAAAAGATTTCTGGGTTTATTATGTCTTGACATTTCCGTTCCGGAACAAGTTATAGATTTTCTAGAAATTACATACAGACATCAAAAAATAATATTTTATGGATTCAAGGTTAGTATTTGTCTTTTATCTATTTCATAATTTATGTACATGCTCTCCCATAATAGGAAGATCATATAACCTCCTTTCTCCCTACTTAACATCACTTCATCCATTTCTACATTGAACACTCTCTTGTGTTTAATTAATTTGGATCATTCCTTTTAGAAATTAGGGTTGAGAAGAGGTTTCCATTTTCCTTCTATTCAAGTTTTCACTCATGCATAGGTTCTCATAAGATTCCCCTATTTCAAAATCTCCAATTTCTCCAACTTTGTATTAATACCACAATTTTAGGTCATGCATAGTCAAGACTCTGGATGGAATTGACGATAACACTCCCATATCATGAAAAATGTTATCAATGTTCACTAAATTTAAAAAGTTTTGTGGGTGACTTTGATCATTCGTAATGATTTTCACATTCCTATTCTTCACTATTACACTTAAAGATGCCATTTATAACTAGGGTTTGAAAAACCTTTCACAAATATCTTCACTAGATATTTTAACTTAGCACTGAGAATGATACATACTTTGCTTCAGAAACTTGTTGATAATCTACTAAGATTCTTTTCTCTATTTGCTACAATTGCTTTTATTTCCTTAAAATCTATTCTTGATCTTTTTGATCACTTTGTGGGTGTAAATGAATCACCAAATTTGATAAATAGTTTCTATCTTTCAATTTTAGCTCTGCAATTAATGTCTTCATACTTGGTTTTTGTATGACAACTAGCTTGGTTTGTACTTCAACTTGGTCAAAGTTATTCACTCAGTCATAGCTAATTCACTTGGTTAGTATGTTATATTCCTTGATAACTCAGTCTATAATGCAAGGTTTAGTCAATATAGACTATACCATTGGTGCTTGGTATTTTATGGCTTTCAATTTCTAACAATTCTTAATACATCCTCATTTATAAAGATATGACATTTCATCTCTTCTATGCTAGGAACTATTGTAAAATATAGCATTGAGTATACATTCCTACATACCTCCTTTTCTTTAGTGAGATGTGGTGTGATCACCTAATTCATTAGATTTGGTGATCATAGTTTCTTCTACTTTATTACTTCCATCTCTTACTATCTTTATCTATGTTTTCTTTCATTTTAGGTTTGTCATTTCTATTGCTTGGTGTTGGTATTGGTGTTCTAGTTTTTTAGCTCCTATTGATGTCTCCAACTTTGAGACAACTAAAACATTCTATCTCTTCACTTACCCATTTCTTTTAATTTTCCTTGAAATGTATTTTGATGCAATTCTCTTGATTGTGCCCATGTTCTCCACAATAGTGACAACTGTACCAGGTTCTAATCAATACTTTACATCTTTCTTTATGCATATATAATCCTTTCAGAACTAAATCCTTGGAACTGATGCATGATATATTATTTAAATATTATTCATGCACATACCTCTTGAATGCCTAGTTGGGGATGGTGTGATCACCTGATCCATTGGATGATGTGATCCCATCTAAAATTGATGAATTGCAATATTCTTTTTTCTTCCATGTTCTATTTATCTATATATTGATTTCTTCAACATCTTCCTTTGCTTTTCCTTTGTTCAACTCCCTACTTGGTGCCTTTGACTTTGTTGGACAATGTCTACTTATGTGACTAGTCTTTAAACAACTAAAACATGCAGTCTGACTTAACCATCTACTGTAATCACATCTAAAATTTGTTCTATTGCAATTTTCAGCAATGTTTCAATACTCTTGACAATAATGATAGCTATACCTAGTATTATAATCTCAATTATAAGAGTTTCCATTGTACTTGACCTTTATCTTCATGTTTGATGACTGCTTGGGCTTGGATCTGCACTCATATGCTCTATGCCCATACTTCTGATAGCTATAGAAGTATCCTTCAATTTTTTTTGTAATTATGGTCTTGGATCTGCATTCATGTTCTTGATGTACTTACTTGTTTCACTTGTAGTAGTGACCCATGAAATTATGCTTAGGATTTTGATTTGCAGTTTTGCTTCTACAAATATTATCAGTATGTCCTAATTTTCCATAGTTATGGCAAGTAGGTTTGGAGTTCTTACCATTAACATTCCTTTGTTTACCACTTTTAGAAGATTCTCCTTCTTTAGTACTAGTGTAACCTAATCCAGTAGTATCATTATTAGATTTAGGAGATCTCATCAATTGCTAATAATACTTGATGGCTTTACTAGTCCATTGAGACTTTTAGAATTTTCTCTCTCTCCTTTTAGATCATTTCTTAGTTGTTCATTCTGCAACTTCAATTTTGTGATTTCAATATCTTTTCCATTCGATTCATTCTTTGCAATCATCATTTGGTACAATGTTTCTAGTTTCATATGAGAAATTATGTTCACCTCTGATGTCTTCTCTTCTAGTCTGTTCGTTAGTATCCTTTTGTCATCTTCAATCATGACTTTGTCTTCTTTAGCTTTCTTTTTTTGCTTGGTTAGCTAACACAGCAATATTGATTGGACTTCTTGTTCTATCTTGAGATTTCAAACCTCTTCAATTAGGGCTCCATTCTTTTCCATTAGATCTATGTTGCCCCATTTTTCACCTTGTAACCATTTTGAAAAAGTGTAGAATTTTGTGTCTTGGAAAAGCCTAGGTATGTCCAAGTATAGTTTTAAGTTCCCTTAGGTAGAAAGAGTCTTCATTGGATTTTTCATATTTCCCTTGCCCATATTTCATAACTAGGTGGTTTTCCTTCATGTTGTGAGTCTTACAGGCAACTTAGTACTTAATCCAATGGAGATTCTTGCAACATGAAAAGATTATTCACAAATTTGAGCTTCCTTGAGGCTTATCATACTCTCCACGAAAAGAAGAAGCTTGCAAAAAATTGAGCATTTCCTTCTTCACAGTGGGTTTTGAACCCATGAAGGTGATTCCCTGCAGAGAGCACCAAATGATGTTTATGAGTCACAATGAGAGGAAGATGAAGTGCCTTGTGATGAATTCATGTTGCCTTTATGATTATCTACCTCAATAGGTATTAAAGACTCATTATAGCTCTTAGAATCCTCATTGGCAAAAAAATGAAAATTGACTTCTCCTCAGCACATTTTCAACCCATGAAGTTTATTTTCTGCAAAAGGAAACTTTGAAAGAAATAAATGAAAGGTGAATCCCTAATGAAGTTTCACAATCCCTATGTACATCTTCAACCTCAAATGGAGAAATAAGTTAAAAGGTAAAGGGTAAAAAGGGCTTGGGTAGAGAAATGGAAATCCTCTTCTCCTCGGTGGGTTTTCTGTAAGGAAACTTGGCAACAAAGAATATAATTGTTTCCACATAACCCATAATAGATCTGAAATAAACACAAAATTAAAATCCACATGCAAGAGAATTAGACAACATACCCACAAAATTGTGACACAAGATATACCCTGGGAAACCCTCATTGAGGGAAAAACCCAGCCTCCAAAAGCATCCATCACTATGTATTATTCAGCAAAAAATACCATTGCCATACAACCATGGAAGCCTTCATGGCCATAGCCACAACCGAGCAAACTATGTGAACAAGCATGAATCCACACATCCCATGCCATGCTTTCAACCTTCACAAATGCTCCTTTGGCTAACTTGTCAAGCCTTGTCCCGCTCAACTCTTGCCTTTTTGTCTTCTCCTTGTCACTCTCACTCTATACAACAACTACCCTTGTGGCTGCTTATATAGTAGCAAGTCCCATAAAACCACTTAGTGGTATTACATAAACAATGTGCTAAAACCATGTGCTACCTAACCCATTGACCCCACATTTAATATTGGGCATTTAATTCTTTTCCCCAATATTAAATAATTACATGAAATATTATCAAAATGTTACGATACAACTCATCAAGAATATTCCATGGGAATCTTTACATGTTGCACGTCCATCTAGGTACAACATTACATAATAAAAATAAAATAATAAAATAAAAATACTATGCAATGTGTACAACACCCATTATCTCAACAATCTCCCACTTGTTGTATACATTGCATAGGGTCAATCCGTAGCCACATAAATGAACAAGGGAACAATCCCTCCCAGCCCATCCACCATCATGGATCAAATTACACTGAGTGCTCCATCCTGGTACCCACAACAAAATCAAAGTATCCAGCATCTCGAACATGAATGATCTCACCTCCTATTATGCCACTCCCAGTGGACATACATAGAAGCCATCCAAAGAGAAAACCACCCAACCTGTCACATTAGAAGATCATAAAATCCTGTACCAACTAAAAATTTTGAGCACCAAAAAACCTGATCCAAAGGTAATCACATGTATCCATAGTTGTCCAAATATCCATAGCTGAAATAGCACCCATAGCAAGTGCCAAACCCATCCAACTATCCATACCTCAAAGGTATAACAAGTGAATCTCATATCACTGACATATCCAATCTATAACCTGCAATCACAAGCCTCAAGAGCAATACCTACCACATATATACCAAGAAGCTCCCACTGCAAAATATAATGTCAAATCTATAACCAATCCACTTACAACATCTCAAAGAAGTGAATCCATGTAGCATCAAGGATATCCACAATACATAAATTGATATCCTGCAAGAACAAGTCTCATAACAAGTCTCCAATGCTCTCCCAAGTTCTCCACAACCAACAGAGGAAAGAGAAAGAAATAACCATGTCATCTCTCACATGACATACATGAGCACAAACCAGTGATCACAATCTTTAACCAATTTCAAATCTAATGTAGGCAAAACTCAACATCCAGGAAGATAACCAAGACCAGAGAAACCATGCAAATCATAACCTGTATCTTGTCCTTCTACACACACCTCTAGATGTAAACTGTGCAAGTATGATCTCCTCCATAAAACCCCAACAAGAAGCCTCAACAACACCCAAAGCATACTATATAACTAATCATGGATGTAAGCCTCTCACAAGAATATCAAACTCAATAAACCATTCCTAAATCAAAGAATATGCCCAAATATAAAACCATCTCCCAAACTCAACCAACATAACAACATATGCAAATGGAGATAACCAATGCTAAACCATCTCTCAAATGAACCCTCTAGAACTAGCTCATGTACCATAGCTCAAGATCCATATCCATGAAAGACAAGCATAAATATAATGCAACTAAGAGAAACAATGGGCTATACCTCTCAAGTAGCAAACTGTCGAGTAGAACAAGAATGGGGAATGAGAATGCTCATCAAGATACTCAAATCTCCAACCAAGACTCATCTAAGAACAATCTCCTCTCAAGTCCATATCAGGTGACTGCCCCTCAGACTTCCTGCTAAAACCATCAACCATCCCAACAAATACTTCTCTAATCCAAGAGAAATCAGCATCACCACCATCTCTAAGTATCCATGAGCACCTATAACCAATCAATCCATGCCAACTCCAAATGCAACATAGAAATATCATGAAGTATCCAGCTTATGATCAGTGTACTCAATACCAAGAAACTAAACCAAGATCAATGTCAAAGTTCCAACCATGGCCTTAGGAACATAAACATGACAACATGATCTTTCCATCTCAACCAAAGAGATAACATGCTCCATATGAACACACTATAACATGTCACAACTCTAAATGCGTATCAAGAGTATACCATGACATAATAATGAAACCATCCTCATACAAAGGATAACATGCCAAATAAAAGTATAAACCACATCTTTGCCAAGAACCCTATGAGTCCTCAAGATGCAACCATCTCCACACACCATGAAGAAAACCATCTCTACATACCAGGAAGAACCATCTCCACATACCATGAAGATAACCAAGAACTCCATGAGTCCTCAAGATCTAACCATCTTCATACACCATGAAGATAACAAGTGCACCATGCAAATGTCAAAGACGCTTCTACAACAACAAGATTTAAGACAAACCTCAAACATCTACAAACACTCAATAAATATATCAATGCCAACAACTCCCACTCAACTGTGGTACCAAGTCACCTATGACATCATAAAATCCATCCTCTCCAAACCAAGAAGATATAAACCAAACCAGGAACTAATCCTGCACTATCACTCCATCACTGTCACAAGCTCCCACTAAACCATGTATCCAAACTATCCATGACATCATGATGAAAAACCATCCTCTACCCATGAGAATCAACCAAGGCATCAAACCATCAAAGAACTCAAAGTGCACATCACGAGCTCCTCAAAAGAAACTAAATAACCATGACCCTCAACCAAGAAGATATACCACCATAACTGAATCAGAAATCTAAGCTAATGAACATCAAGAATGTACTTGTATAACCAATCATGTCATGCCAAAATCCATGCCACCATGATCACATCCATGAACAGAGCATCTGGCTCTCAATATGTCCAACCTGTCAGCATAGTCAACCACAATCCTCTACCATGACTGTACCTGGTAACAACATCTCATCCCTTCTACATGAAGATTAAATCATAAAATCATGTGACTTAGGGCATAGACAACCCAAATCCAAGCCACCAATCTGAATATACATCAATAATGAAAGATCAATGGGCAAAGACAACCCATAACCAAGCTATAAATGCAACCTGTAAGTATAGACCACTTACAAAACTACACAACTTGTAGACCCAACAAGTCATCATGCATATCCAAACCAAACACTAATAACCATATCATCATGAGACCAAACTTGAGTATACAATGACATCAAAACGTAAATCTCCAATGCCATAAACTCACAATGTTACCATAGTCAAAATATACTTATAAATTGTTCGGATATATATATCACCAAATAAATCATGCCAAACCAACACCAAATCTGAACCAATATGTAGAGCTCTCCAAGAGCTTTCCGTTGACTACTTGAAGTCCAAAATCCAACTCTGTATGCCCAAGTTATGCCCTAATCCGTGCTAAAAATAAATAACATCTAATATCTCAAAATCATAGAACCAAACCTATGCCATGTTGTAGTGCTCTAAATTAGCTTTCCAATGCCTATAAGAACTCTGAAATCTAATATTCTGAGAGAAAGTTATGGCCATTTTACTAAGACAGTTTTTTTTACCATTTTCAGTACAATTTTTCATTTTTAATTTTTTCAGTGACAAAAATTCTGACGGGATTAAATTTGACGGTCATCATGGGCTGAAACCAAAAAAAAAATTCATTTCCTCTGAACATGGCCAAACTAGGGCATATATATATCAAAATTTATGGAAATGTTGACCCGGATCCAGTGGTGAGGTCTATTTTTACCCAAGAGGTCATTTCTACAAGCTACCCCCCAAAACCCTCATTTTAAATAAAACATCTGAAAAAACCTTTTTGTCCAACAATTTCCCATGCCCAAATCTTTTAACATCCCATCATAACAGCAACTCCAAAACCCTTAGATCTACAATAAAACATTCATATATCTTGCCCTTTTCTTTTATCCTCTCATGCATTCCCATGGATTCAATCTAGGGTTACAATAATAAAACCATAGCTCTGATACCACTTGTAAGGAAACTTGGCAACAAAAAATATAACCGTTTCCACATAACCCATAATAGATCTGAAATAAACACAAAATTAAAATCCACATGCAAGAGAATTAGACAACATACCCACAAAATTGTGACACAAGATATACCCTGGGAAACCCTCATTGAGGAAAAAACCCAGCCTCCAAAAGCATCCATCACTATGTATTATTCAGCAAAAAATACCATTGCCATACAACCATGGAAGCCTTCATGGCCATATCCACAACCGAGCAAACTATGTGAACAAGCATGAATCCACACATCCCATGCCATGCTTTCAACCTTCACAAATGCTCCTTTGGCTAACCTGTCAAGCCTTGTCCCGCTCAACTCTTGCCTTTTTGTCTTCTCCTTGTCACTCTCACTCTATACAACAACTACCCTTGTGGCTGCTTATATAGTAGCAAGTCCCACAAAACCACTTAGTGGTATTACATAAACCATGTGCTAAAACCATGTGCTACCTAACCCACTGACCCCACATTTAATATTGGGTATTTAATTCTTTTCCCCAATATTAAATAATTACATGAAATATTATCACAATGTTACAATACAACTCATCAAGAATATTCCATGGGAATCTTTACATGTTGCACGTCCATCTAGGTACAACATTATATAATAAAATAACAATATTATGCAATGTGTACAACACCCATTATCTCAACATTTTCAACCCATGAGGATGATTTTCTACTTTTAAAAGAAAATTAAGTTTGTAAGTGAATGGACCCACGTTTTGCATGCAAAATATTTCAAGAGGATAATGGAAACAATCCAATCATTGTGGGAAAGATCTATTAAGTAGGATTTGATTTGGCAGATATTTTCTTATAGAGTACTCTATTAATAACTTCCTGAAACTTAATGGGAAATGGGAAAGTAAGTGTGAAAGGATGGAAAGTTACCATTGGGCCAAAAAAATAGTGAAAGGACACTGAGTTATCCATTAATAAGCTCACATTTACTATTTCAACAAATTTACCATTTCATTCGTGTGGCACAAATCATAAAGATCAATGGGTGAATTGAGACTCCTACATAGATGGAAATATAACAATTATTCAAACTACTGCTCTTTCTTGAACTATTATTTTATTAAATTGCATAAATTTTTCAAATAGCCTATGTTTGTGAATTCAATATCTTGCTCTTCTTCTAGATTTGAAATTCAATTCATTTCATTGTCAGATAGAATGGCAACTAGGTTTGTGGGTTTTGATGGGCTAAATGGAATCAAGTCCAGATTACAAAATTTCATAGATATTTCACTGTATTTTTATGATATGCAAGAATTTCAAAAGAAGGTGAAATCGGAGTCGATTCATCCCATACCTAAGAAGCTTGAAGGATGCGGCCTAGTGGAAGTAGCTGGTTTCTCGGTGGCAATCCAAGCTCTAGAATTGATCTATGAATGCATAAATCACTACAATTTGGATACCAGGTAGATTGTATTACCTGATGATAAAGTATTGATCTCCATTGATAAACAAATAATAGTGAATTGTTTACAAATTGTAGAGCGAGAGGAGTTTTTAGACTTGACAATTGGTATAGCCATTTCTAATTTTTTGACAAAGAAGATGGTCTGGAGAAAGGAGATTATGTAAACATGGTTTCAAAAGCCGCAAAGCACCCAGAGTAAGGTCGCTAAGACCCTTTTTGGTACTAATCTCAAACCAGAGATTGTAGACATTCTGGTTCTCCTACATAGACTAAAAGGTGAGGTAGAAGCTCTAAATTTCATTGAACAATATTTATTTTTGGTAGAAGTTATCTATTTAGATACTAAATATATTGACTAGGCTCATGAGGTAAGTGAGAATCTTTCATATTCTCTCAACATCATGAAGTTCTACAACACCTTCTATATGTCTTCTTTTCTAACATACATGCTAGCCTCTCTATAGTTATGGTTGGGCCTCCCAAGGGTAGAAAATTTTCTTGATGATGTGAATTCTTATGAGTTCTATCCATGTTTTCAATTGGAAAATAGATATGTTGAATATATAAGGGTTAATGATGTGACTATAGTGAGAATTTGTAGGGAGCTTCAAGGATGCCCAAAGAGGAGATTCAATACTAAATAAGAGGTGGGAATTAGTTAGTTTGGAAGCTATTTTATCCAATTCTCATTTTTATCTTATTTGTGTCTTACAGCTTTTGATGGATTCCCCTTGAAGCTACCAAAGTACTTGAGCAACATGATCGTGCTGATCGAGATAGTGAGGCAAGCTATATAAGTGAATGTGCCGAGTAGGAGTTTAAAGAAGAAGGGACATGAGTTCCCTATGAAGGCGGGAGCTTTCAACTATGAGTCCTATTTTGATGTAAAGAATATGTTGGAAGCCTTTGAGATGAAATATAGATTGGAGATGTACGAGGTCTTAAGACCCATGTTTGACCCAAATGGGTATGTACAGGAAGTGTTACAGATTGGGAGTGTGATCAAGTACATTACCAAGGTCAAATAATTTTGGGTGGATTGTAAAGATGAAATTGAAAGTTAGGATTGTGCTTTCACCATATTAATAGTGGATCAAGTTAAAATGTATCAAGTCAACCTTAATGTTAAAGGAATTAAAGATGATGGGTAGAATATGCATAGTAATAAATATTTGACAAAGATAAGAAATGTCCCTATTAGTTTAGAGCCTTATCAAGGTGTTGGGGATGATTTAGATATTATGATGGCTTGAATTGTTAAAAGAACTAGGAAGTGGGTAGAGTGGACTACAATGAGAAGAATCAAAGTAAGAGCACACCCACTCAAGCTCCTTCAACATATACTCCTGTCTCCTCAAAACTTGATACATTAGGTGTGACCCTTACCATCACTCAGGGACCAACTCAATTAGCGAGAAAAGGTGATCAAACCTCAAATAAGAACATTCCTTTGACAAAAACTTTTCAAGATGGCTCTTGTCCAGTGATTGGTACTCAATTAGAAGCTTAGAAGAAAATAGAGGAGCCCAAAGACAACACTGTTACTCCAATACCTTCACCTCATGGTAGCCCTATTCCAACCATGAGTGCTACATGTCTCTAGCCAAGTAGGCCTCAAGTGCAAGTAGTAGATTTGGGAGATGGAGGAAGTAGTGATAGTGAGTCTACCAAGTTAGAGGAAGTGGCTAAGAAGACTACAAAAATGAAGGAAGGCCAAGAGTCTTCAAAGCTAGTCTCTCAAGCTCAAAAGAAGCCATTCTCCTCAAACACTAAAGAAATCACTCCAATTAAGAGGAAATTTTTTAGTATTGATTCACTCAAGATAGCTTCTAAGGTGATAGGAATTGATTCCTAGTTGGAGGACACTCTAGAGAGAAAGAGAAAGAGGAAGGATGAAGGTGCTCCCAGTAAGGATACCTTATCTCTTTTAGTTCATTTTGGATCTACATTGAGTAAGGTTAAGAAGTAGAAGACCTTTATATTTAGGGACAAGATCAATAAATAGGGCACCTAAAAATGGAGATTGCAAAACCCACTAAAGATGGGAGAATTGAAGATATGTCTACCAATGATTTTACTCTACATTAAGTAGATCTTGGGGAAGCTAGACATGACACCAAGATCATCTTGTGGAGGTCAACCAACAAATTAATTTAGGGACAGTTGGAGAGCCTCAAACTATCAAAGGTTAGGATGAAGGCAGATATAGAAGAGCTAAACAGATTTATTAGACAATTGGTCACTCCATTGGCAAGTATCCCCAGAATTTCAGTAATAAGTAATCCTATTGCCACTGAGGCTCAAGCCTTTATCTCTCAGCTTTAGGAAGATAGGCATTTTGGCTAGATTGGTAAAGAATGGAGTACCAAGCTTAAATTAGAGGGGCTCTCTATCATAGAACAAATAAAAAATGTTATCTTAAGACTAGAAATAGAGAAAGATAACATTTCAGCTAATAGAAATGCCCTAGCGATGGAGAGGATTAAAAGTGATGATTGTGTATCCTTGTTGAAGATAATTATTCAAATGAAGTCAAAAGAAGTTGTCAAAGCTAAATTTTTTTCCAAAGGAGATGAGCCTCTGTTTGAGTGGTTGCAAAGCATGCAATTCAAATCAAAATTGATCATGGAGGTAGAGAAAGGTCTAAAGAAGATTGAAGAGAAGGTAAAGAAAGATTAGGATAGAGATTATGAGCTTCTAAAGGGACTACACATAGATTCATAGACTGGTGGGAAATGAATAGGAGTAATTGGAGTTAGTGTCATGCAAAATGGTTTCTCCAATTTTATAGATAGCCTAACAAGCATATCTTTAGGGTACTAGAATAGAGTGTCCAATCTTCAAAAACTTTGTAGATGCATACATGTAGCCATGGAGGAATTGCAAAAAGACTAAATGTTGTCAAAGATTTGGCTAGAGAACATTCTAGATGGCTCTTGACATATACTAATGTGCATGTATAGAGACATGAGGAGATTCTGATTATTGTTGCCGCTAAGGCCTATAGGGAAAAATTAGAGAAAGGAAAGAAGGAAAAGTGATTCATATTCTGCCCTTTCCATTTTTATTTTGTAATCTTTGTAATAGACAATTTTTCTCTTTGCCATTTGTCATTTTTGAGTAGATGAACTAGTTAAACTTCCTTTGTAATGGTCATCTTTGAATCCTATATGTATGATAATGAAGATAAATAAAAGGTTAGCAAATTTTTGGTATGAAAGACTTGAAGTTGCAGAGTCAATTGCATGGTATTTTTTAATCAATCATTTTCTATTCTATTAAAAATAATTTTATCAGCTTGTTGTTTCTCTTTAACTAGAATTGAAGCGAGGAATAAAAAAAGTTTTACTTCCCCTATTTTAAAATAGTTTTTTGAACATTATATGAACCGTCACTTTAAATTCAAAGAGATTCATTAGATTTTTCATTCAATTTAATCTTCTCCATTAATTAGTTCCTAGATAAATTAATTAATCTCAATGCATATTAGTTATGAATTCATAAGATGTGTGAATTTGTTAGAATTCAATAACTCTCAACCATTAATTTCTGCTAAGTTGAATTCTATATAGGTTTGACTTAGTTTTCCCTCTTCTATTCTCTGGTTAAGAACATACCATGTTTTAGATTTAGGAATAAACAAAATTTATTGCAAATTCATAACAGGGGGCTATACCTAACAATTTAGAGGAAAGTAAATCTTTAGGAGCTCACGTTACAAACTATTGTAAATTGAATTTGTTCATAGACTAGGGCATTTGTGTTTCCATCTACAAATAAACTAGTAGTGTCAATCTCTTGGTAATGTGTATCATTCTCTTCAATAGCTATCTCTTTCCTTCTCTTCAATGATCACTTCAAATCATCTCTTGCTTCATTCAATTGATTTAGGGCAAGTTATGTTTTAATCTATTCATTCTCAATAGTCTTTCCCAACTTGTAGACTTCCATCTCGAAGATCTTTCCTCAAAATTGCAAAGCTTTCCTTTCCAAAGAACTCATCTCTAATACCAATTGTTGAAAATACCATAGGGAAAGTAAACTTTGAGAGGTGGGGTGAAATAGTCCTTCAAAAATTTAACCATAAATTCATTCACCACACATCCATCTCACAATTTTCATGTAACCTAAAATAGATAGCTAAACATATTTATCCATAGTATGATAAAAAATAACATTCAAAACATGTATGACACAAGATATTTGGTCTCTCAAAAACCCTCCAATGAGAAGGTAAAACTAGGTTGGGGATGACACCCACAAATCTTCACTATTGTAGTAATAAAGTGTATCCAATGAAGGTTACAATATTTGATCATAAATTATGATCAGCCCTATGAAAGGTTAATCTTGTTAAAGGATTTAAACACCTTGTTACAAGTTTTCTTGATAAAAGGACTTTAACTTACAACAATGTAAGCACCCTACTAAATGATTTACAACAACCTATTAAGACTACTCTATAAGAAATTCAAATGATTCACCTATTAGAATGTCTAATAAATGATCCTGTGATTAGGACTTTGCTACTAGATAACAAATCACCTACTTGAATCTATTATTGATCCTCCTTTGATCAAATGTATCTCTTTTGTGCTCTAACCTCTCTTCTCTATTCACTTATAACTAATTTTGCAATCTATCTCAATTCACAACTCCTTAATCAATATTAATTCACTATTTGTGCAATAAAAATGTCTCTTTTTACTCCTTTCACACTTCTTAAAATTTTAGGGTTTTTCTTTGTTAAGAAGACCTAGGCGACTTAGGGTTAGGTATGAATTAACAATTGTGATTCACCCATATTACTGCTTAATCCTTCACTTTTTCTACTTGGCTGCATTTTATACATAGGGATTCTCAATTAAGATTCATTCCTATCATCTTGGATCACACAAAAATCCTTAAGTCAGCTTCAAAATGGTTTACATAGTACTTTGTGCCAGTACAAACAACTATGTCAAAAATGTATTACTTGACATTTAAAGTCTTGATGCTTGGCATCAACTACAACTTCAATGTTGTAGCTTGACATCTAAATGAATCAATGTCCATTGGTTACTTGGCATCTAAATCACTTAGCATCATCTGTTTTCTTAGCACCATCTAGTAACTTGGCACTAACTATTTACTCAAAACATGTACTAAGTATCTCACTCAGCATGCACTATTTGACATGTTATGCTCGACATGAATTGATTTCTAACTTGTAAATGAGTTAAGTGTATAGAAACTCATATGTCAAAAAAAATCTAAGATTTAACACTTTTGTGTATTGAGTGTCATTCATCTGAATATGTATCTCTCTTCTTCTCTTTAGGGATTTGTTAACTTATCTTTTGTTGCTTCTAATTGTTGCAATGCCATATGAATTTCAATCATCTAATTCTCAATTATCTTCTCCATCTTATACACTTCCATCTCTATGATCTTATCCTCTGAATTTATTAGGCTTCTTGATAAGGGAACTAGCTCTGACACAAATTGTTTGAATAAGTGTATGGGAAACAAGATGCTAAGATGGGGGGGTAAGGGTGAATCAGGATCTTAAAATTTTATCTTCAAAACCAATAATATCAATTCACACCTAATTCATCTCATAGATCTACCATTAAAATTGCAATTTTGTAACATAAATGAAATACATCACACACATAAATAGTTCAACACATAACACAATTATTTGGTAGTCCAGAAACACTTCAAGATGAAGGTAAAATTGGGTTAGGGATGAAACCCATAAATCTTCACTATTGCAACAATACAGTTCACCAATTTATGGGTATAAAGTTTGATCATAAAATATGATCTACCCTGTGAGGATTTTTTCTTGTTAAAATATTAAGAGACTATTAGGTCTCACCTTATTAAAGGATTTTACACTCACAATGGAGTAAGGAATCTGTAAGGAGATTAACATAGGCCTATTAGGATCACTCTAGTAAGAGATTTACCCTATCTCAATTAACAATAAATGATTTAGTACCTAACCCTCAGTATGCTCTTAAAGTTGATATTGGGTCTTCTCCTTGCTGTATCATTGGTTTGATTCTCCTAATTTGATAACTCTATTCAATCCTTCATTGCTTTTATTGCACTTTGTATGCTCTACTCTAAGACTTTCCCTTCTTTATACACATAATCTCTCTCTCTCCAGTACAAAAATAGCAATATGTGACTGAAAAAAGCACTAAAAATTGTATATATGTGACTAAACATAGTCACATGACTAATAGTAGTTAATATCTAGTCATTTATAACACTACTAAATTTACTACTAAGCGATTTTAGTCATTTTTAATCATTGATTAAGTTGTATATTTAGTAATATATAGTGGTATATTTAGTAGTATATTTAGTAATTGATTTAGTAGTCGATTTAGTACTATATTTAATCATGAGGCTAGTCACATATTTAGTAGTATATTTAATCACATATTTAGATATATATTTGATAGTTGATGTAGTCACATATTTAGTAGCATACTCAATCATATATTTGATAACATATTTATCATATTTAGTAACATGTTAAGTGGTATATTTAGTAGAATATCTAGTAGTATATTTGATCAAAAATATAATAACATATTTCATAATCTATTTCATAATAATAGGATATGATGGAATCAAACTACCATCAATTTTCTTATAAAGTAAGCACTCTTCCATTGAGTTAGCACCCTTTAAAGAATGATCATACAATGCATAAATTTTTTACATTGTCTTGATTCTTATCTCTTGAGTTAATCCCAATCATTTCTTTAGTGATTTATACCTAGATTTTGTATATAATTAGTAGACCTTTATCTTGATTTTTTCTTAGATGGAAGTATAATTGATTATTTTCCTTAGAAATAGTTAAATTTCTTCTATCTACATGATGTATATTTCTCTTGAAGTTCTACATCATTCAGTTAGAAATATCAATCGACATATTAAGTAAATATCACCATTGTCAAAGATTTTTTAAACATCTAATGATGACTCACAATTAATACAAAGCAAAAAAGCTTAGATGTCATAGAAATTATATGCACAAAGGCTTTGGAATTTAGTTATTTGGAAACACAAAGTGTATAATACAATCAATGCTAGGATTATTGCACACCATATCTAAACAAGACGCAGGTTTGGAGTATCATTTTGTTCCAACAAGATTTGGATTTCATCAATTCTCCTACACTTTCCACTATTAAACAAGAGCTAGTAGAGATTACCAAGGATGGATCTATCAAGGATGGACATGAGGGAGGCACAAGTAAGGAAACAAACATAGAGGCTAATAAAGAAGAGAAAAAACAAGATCATAATGTTCTTGAGGTACATATGTCGAGTGTCAGGCCCCCTCATGTGGACCAAGGGAGTCAACAAGATACTATTAAGATAAAGGATGTTTTTTATAACAAAATGCAGAACATCAATACCTTGACAACCAATGATTTGAACAGGATACTATGGGATTCAAATATAGCTACTACATTATGCAGTAATCTTGTATTAATCAATATAGATGAGATTGACAAAGCATGAACAAGGGAGAAAAACAAACACTGTCACATCTAGCATACCCATTACATCTTCAAAGACATGTCTAGAAGCACTACTATGTGTCACCAATGACACTCATGTTTCAATGCCCATTATGGTCTATCAAAGAAAGGACATAGTGACATCAAATTTTAGCACATTGGTACCAAATTATTCACTTCAAGCAATTTACTATAGTTGAGTAGGATGGGACACAAGTCCATATAGGTTAGGAATGAATTATTATATCTATCACACATATACAACTTGAAGAAGAAAAAATAGAGAAGGAGAAAGATAGGACTAAAATGTCAATTTTGACTACAAAACTAGAGGAATAGATAATAATTTAGATATTGGTTACTTTACCAATCTCTGCATCTCCTATATCTAGTCAAACTCTTCATAGGCAAAGTGTAGATGCCACACCATTGTAATAATCAAGGACTAGCCCTAATACATCTAAGGTTAGAGAAGGCACATATTATGGAGATGTCAACTTAGAGGAGGTGATATGAACTTCCAAAGTTTGATCTAGAAACAATCACCAAAGAGGAAATGAGCATATTATAGGAAGTTGTAGCAAGAAAGAAAAACAAAGAGTTAGAAGGGAGCACATGCAAAGACAAGTGCTAAATGACATCAAAGACATATTTTTTGATGCATTTAGCCTCCCAAGATCTAATGAAGATAAACCTATTATTGAGAAACTAGTGAATTTAATGGATAAAATCAGTGATGTTGACCTGGACACAAACACCAAACTTTTAGAATGGTCTAAGAAAAGATTTCTAACAAAGGTTGATGAAATATTTCTAAGGCCATTGCACTAAGATAGGTTGAATTAGAAATGAAGATGGAAGATGTAAATAACATGTTAGAGAATATATTTTCTTTATACACCAAGTTTTGTGATGTGAATCTATTCACACAACAAGAATAGAGGGATATTGATTAGCTGTAGAGATTTAAAGACAAGTAATTGTAGGACCAAAAAATGGGCTAATGTCTAACATACTATGAGAAAATCACAAAGTCAATAAACATACATTGACACCCTCTAGTCTACCATGAAATAAAAATAAACAAAAAGGAAGCAAGACAAATTTGGAAATGCCCTCTTTCATATGTAGCTCCCATGTCCTTTCTTCTCCATATGACATAGCTCCAAATTTCCTATAGTGCACACAATGTTGAAGCAAAAGCCTAAGATGGTGATAATGCTATGAGAATAATAGAAGATGTGATTTTAATGTGTGTGTGTGTGTGTGTGTGTGTGTGTGTGTGTGTGTGTGTGTGTGTGTGAGAGAGAGAGAGAGAGAGAGAGAGAGAGAGAACTAAGAAACTAGGCACATAAGAATTAGGACCAAAAATGAGAGGAATGCTCATTTTATAATTAACACAGAAGATAAGAGCAATGGAATTGTCACCTTGGATATTCTAGTTGGAAAGAGATTCCTTTGAGAATCCATGACACATATGACACAAGATGCCAAATGTAGGATTGTATGGTGCTTGGAAGTCAAACTTGGCTAAAGATGGAAGAGAATCTATGATGCATCATATGACACCTCAAAACCACTTAAAGCCAAGAATCTATGACAATGGAAGGCAAATATGGATGTGCTTAAGAGAATAAGAATATATGGAGTATGAAAAATATTGGCCAAGTGTAAATGGATAATCGATGATGTGTCATGCCCATGTGTCATGATGATGTCAATATTATGTGGAATATTTGAATTAAAAATCCATTGTTCCACACAAATAAAAATTAGTAAAAAATGGAATTAATGGTATAAAATATGACTTAAGAAATTGAGAATTTCCATGGTTTCTGAATGATGAACCATTTAATTAATAAAATATCAATTAATTGAGGAGGTTAATTCAGAATAATTAGTGAAATTATATAGGATTAAATTATGGGTTATTTAATCCTTTAGAGAAAATTAGTATATGAGTGGCCAATTTGAATAAATAATTGTGACAATATCCTTTGATGAAATGTGATGATAATGGAGATTGACTGGGATGATGATATATAGACCAAAGCCATGGTCAAATTGATCTATTTATCAAAATTGATAACATGCCAAGGACACATGAGATGAATTAAAGATATGTAACATTCAACTGACATTTTAAAATGCTACAGGATCGAGATTGGTTGATAGGGTTGATCATAATAACATCAACAAACATTGTCAATGTTATTAAATGGTTGATAATTCTATGATCTAACTTTGAGAGAATTAACAATGTCAAAGATCAGACGATGTGAATGATAGTTTGACCTAGCACTAAGAGCCATGACAATAGTACGGTTAAATTGATAATATTTGATAGATTGGTAGGTTTCCAAGGCATTGAAAGCCACAAAAATTCCTAGGATTAGACAAATGATGATATATTTGGGATGTTTCACACATTATGGCTTGATTAAGACTAATTTTAGCTGATTTTAGGTTGATTTGCAGTCATTCCAAGTTGATTTGATATGATTTCGTGTTGATATGAGATGATTCTAAGTTGATTTAAAATGGTTTTGAGTTGATTTGAAATGGTTTTTGATGATGTTGAAATCATTCAAAAATGATGTACAATTGATGTGAAAGAGGATATGAATGATGAGAGACACTATTCAAATACAGTCAGGATGGCCAAAAGATTAGAGTTAGTGGAATGAGAAAATGGGATGACTTATTATGAAAAGTAATGTCAATTTAGGGGCATGATAATATTTTTCAAGGGTTACCACTCAAGGTAGTGACCAAATAACTAAAATAATAGCTCAATTTTTTGACAACAAAGATATGAATCCAATGTAATTGATGATTCATAAATCAAAGTTGAAACAATGTTATGGCCTTCAAAGTGCAACATAGGGGTTATGAGAGAAACTTTGGGCATCTTACTACCCCAAGTGTGCCCAAAATGCACCCAAGTGCACCCAGTGTGCACTTGGTAAGCCCAAGTGCACTATGGTAGTACCAAGTGTGCCCTAAGTGCACTTCAAAAGCCCAAGTGCACTTTGAAAGTGCAAATTGCACCCTAGAAGGCTTTGGGGGCAAAAATTAGCCTGATTGGACTTAGAATGACCTAAAATTAGTCAAACATGGTCACATTTGGTCAAACTTGGTCAAATAAAGGTCAGACTGAGGCCAGACTATCTGGAAAGCCCTAGAAGGTTGACAGATAATGTAGGATTATGCAAGAATGTAGGAATGGAAGATGAAGATGATTTGGTGTATCAGAAGACATGATCATGGTGGTGAATGAAGATATGAATGAAAGAAAACTAAAGAGATGAAATAAGGACTAGTTAGAATGAGGTGAATAATTTTTCTTTCAAAAAGTGCATTATATATGAAATGGAGCCACATTTTAGGGAAACTATAGACATGAACCATTTTTTAGCATCTACATTTTGCCCCTCTTTGATAAAATGTGATTTAGAGCATTGTGTCAAAGAACACTAATGAGAAGGCCATAATGACATGCATTGATAGGAATGACATGTATGGGTGTCCTCTCAAGAAATTGACTGAGATATGCATATGATAGTTCAATTTATCGACAATGAGATGACAAAGTCATAGCAACTGATGAATCACAAATTAGAGCTAAAATGTGAAAGTTATGATGTTTAATATGTACAATAAGTATTGATGGGACCAATGAGCCCACCACAAGTAGTAGAGTGATCATCCTTGAGGCTAGACAGAGGCCATGAGACTAGGGATAGTACAAGTTAACACATATATTCTCATGTACAAAGGGGCTTCTCTATTTTTTTTTTTCTTTCGGTTATGCTCTTTCATAGTTCATGCCTATGGGTAGTTAGTATTGATGTAAACCATGATCACATACTCTAATATATTTTTTGAGACATTTATGAGAAGCAATTATGTTATGATGACTATATGATATTGTTTATGCATATGTTTTATATGTTTTATATGGATGCATTTATGTTTCTCTATGTGGACTTTTATAGAATGAAATCATGAATTGATTTATCACATGTTATGCTTAGGAAATCACATCTTTATTGTTGCCACATGTTTTTCTCATGAATGAATGCCTAATGAAATGTAAATGGTATGAAATAAATGTAAATGAAATGTGAAAATAATATAAATTCAATGTTTATGGAAAGATATATTGCTTTGAATCATTCTAGACTTTTGATATATGAAGGAATGCAGGAGAATAATTCTTTTGATGTATCAGAGTATGAGACTAAGGTAGCAGATGAAGAAGACACAAAAGATGGAGGAGATGAGATGAGGAATTGTTAGTATGATGAGAGTCCTTTTGCTTTTGTAAAATGCACTATATGTCAAATGGAGATTTATTTTGATATAGAAAATGGAATGGAACACATCATGGCATAAAGGGCTAGGGTGCAAAATGCAAACCCTTTGTGTAAACAAGCATGATGTAGATAAAAAGGGACCTTGTCCTCCCTAAGGCATATATACATGCCCTAGAATCTTTGAGGTACATTATTAAAAATAGAAAATAAAAAATGACCATGAACCATCCCAGCTACTCTCATAGATTAGTTTATATCGTCATGCAGCTTAGGAAAATCATCAAAGAAAAAACAAAACAAAAATAAATCACTCACTAAACAACATGAACCAATAGCTATTCTTATCAATTATTACTTTCCTTTTAGTGTTTTAGGTCTTTAGATCATAGTTGATAGATTGATCATTTGATAGTTCTATTTGAGGATTTAGTTGATAGGTTCATAATGACATGGTAGATTGATTGTTGGTTCACATTGCTTAGATAGTTTGATTTTCTTGAAAGTGTAGTGCTTTGAATTTTAGTCTGTGAAAGTGTGAGTGTTTATACAAAAGGGATAATTATTTACAAGGTTTATTACAATTTTTGGATGGGTTTATGATTTTTAGGGTTCTTTGAGGATATTTGATGTTTTGTGTGACTAGTTTCTTCAAGACATTTTACAGTTTTTAGGATTTACTTCATGACATTATATGATTTTTAGTGATTTGTTCAAGACATTTTATGTTTTTTTATGGATTTTGTTATGATTTTTAGTCCTTTTTAAAGGATATTTTATGATTTCTAGTGCTTTTTAAGGACATTTT
Source organism: Cupressus sempervirens (assembly GCA_028749045.1). Classification (NCBI taxonomy): domain Eukaryota; kingdom Viridiplantae; phylum Streptophyta; class Pinopsida; order Cupressales; family Cupressaceae; genus Cupressus; species Cupressus sempervirens. The sequence continues at coordinate 134,051,937 of CM053792.1, forward strand.
ATGATTTTTCATGATTATCTCAGGATTGTATTTGAATTTTTAGGATTTTTTTGTGATCATATTTGAATTTTTAAGATTTTTTTAGGATAATAAAAGCATATACAAGTGTTAGCCCCAATCATTTATGAAATAATTCCAATGGATAAAAAGTTCTTATGGATATGCCTCTAGTTCAAGTTCAAACTCATGTACAGTATAGTTTATATGCTCCCAGGCAAGATGCAAACTATGTACAAAAGTGAATGACAGAGTAGGTAAAAACTTGTAATGCTTTAGGTAAGATAACAATGAACATTAACCAGCTTGTGGGCCATGATCAAGGACCAAGGATGTCTTGCAACATGAAGGATATGATCAAGGAATGACCAAAGGGAGAAAACTAAATGGAATCTCGATAGATAGAGGAGCAACAACTAATTACACATGGCACTTATTTGCTAGGCTTTCACCATGGTACTTGCCTAAAGTGCCTATTTTCTAGGTTTTCAATTTTGGATGGAATTTTTCTCTTGACTCAAATTTTCATACTAGGATTTCTATTTCCTAAGTTTTCATCAAGGTATCCATTTTTCATGACATTTTTCTATTTTTAAAATATTATTTCAGGACTTTTTGCCATTATTTTGATATTTTTTCAACACTTTTAGATGGAACCACAAATGTTGCTAATGAATTCTAAGAAGAAATCTATTGTTGGTGTTGATAGTTGATAATCTCTGGACCCACAACTGACCATAACTATGTAGGATTCAATCCAAGTCTATAGCTAAGATCAAACCACTGGGAAGACTTTGAGATATAGCATTGTGCACCATATGTAAGACAGTCTCTGCCTCTTGTGAATCAAGGCATCTAAGGATAAATGGGTCAAAGGATTCTTTGTATGGGATGTCATTGATGATGACATATGAAAAGGGTTGTTCTATAAAGGTTTGATTTTGGGTGTTCAGAAAATTAGGTAGCTCGATTTGGGGATAAACAACTAGATATAAGGAAGGATTGGGAGGATTGAGACCAACGTCTTCCTAGAGGAAGGTTGATCAAGAGTGCTCAAAAAGACTTTTTGGCATGTTGAACACTAGAACACTGATAATCATGGCATCATCTTTTTCATTTTGTATCCTTGGGAGTTACTTAGCTTTCGATTTTTCATGGTCTAATGACACCTTTTGGTTTTCACCAAGAGACCCACTTTTCTCATTTTTTTAATCTTTTCACTTTGAAACTAGAAGGTGGTTTTGGCTCCCCAAAATATGCCAATATTTTCACTTTAGGAGAAATTTCTTCTATATGATTGTCAATTATAATGCCCTCATAGATTTCAAAGTTTGTTGCAAGAGCGTCATCAATGTCGAATTGATCAAAGATTGGTGGTCCACGTTGGTCCCCATCCAATAGTTTAGGATAACTTGAGGGGATGTCATCATCAATGTTGGATGGACTTTGGTTAAAGGTAGATATATGGGTATTTGATTTAGTGGTATCATTTGGGTCATGCTTAGAAGCTGGAGGACTATTGGTTTCAAGTTGGATATCCTTAGATGCATTTTCATCATTCAAAACATCCATAGTCTTACAAGTAGCTACCATAGTACTAGGATGACGTATTCGTAATGGTTTGAATCCAAGCCCCAAACTAGGAGGTCATCCTTTTGTAGTGATAGGTTCAATTATTCCTTTTTTCTAATATCAAAGACTACTATAACCATCATAGCCTTGGTTTTGCATGATACTAAACCCAAGAGCGTACTCACTAGGAGATATCAAAGTGGGTTTTTGTTCTAAATTTTCTTTCTCAATGCATATATAAGTATTCTCATCAATAGAAGTGATATATTGTGTACTAATCTCATAATGTTGTGCTTGAAATAGTTGTGATTTACCATGAGATTAGGGAGAAATTGGTGACTCCCTAATGTGGGATACTTGAGACATAAAGTATTCTCCACACCAATTGTCTTCAATCTTTAGCTTTTCCTTGGCCTTATTGAGGAGTACATCAACATCCAATTATTTGGAGGAATCTGTGGGTGGTGCTTTATTATTTTCTAGGACTTGGTATGTAGTAGCATCTCTAAGATTAGTACAAAAATGGAAAGGATGTGGATCACTAGGGATGGTGAACTCCACATTGTTGTAGAAAAGCTTTAGACATTAATGATATGTAGATGGCACTACTTTCACAACATGGATCCAAGGGCATCCTAGTATCATGTTGCAATTCATTTTGATATCTAGGACCTAAAATAATGTGTTCTTAGTAGTTAGTCCAACTCTAATAGATGATATGATGATGCCCTCGAAGAAGTGTTTGCCATCATCATAGGCTTTTATTGTGATCCTACGAGATGGGTCCACATCATCCTCAGAATAACCCAAAATTGTGACAAATTTAAGTGTACAAATATTCAGCCATGCTCCTCCATCTATCAAGACATGTTTGACCTTAACATTGTGGACAAAGACTTCAAGGTGAAGAGGGTCATTATGGTTGAGTCTATCTTTAGGAATATACCAAGGGGAAAAGGTGATATGTTGTGATGTAGATAGGTTCCCCACCATGGCTTGGAACTGGGTAACATCAATGTTATCTAGGACTACTGATACTTTAAGGGGTTGATCCAAGATCTTCTGATGGTGGGGAGATACACACAATAGGTACAAGCTGGATATTTGCATAGGGGTCTTGTCGAGCTATTCAACAAGGCTATAATTAGATGAAGTGGGAGCAATAGGTCCTCTAGGGGGTGTAGGTCTAGTAGAGGTAGTAGGTCTAGATGTAGCTCCAAGTAGGGTGATCTTGGCATGGCATGTAGTGAAAATTAAACAAGGGTCTTTAGCCTTTAAGGTGAATGTGGATATGGGGGAATCAAACTCATTGAAATAGTTGATGATGTAGTCATATCCAATGCATGTGTAATTCACATTACCTTGTGAGTTAGAGTTTGAACTAGAGGGTTTCTCTTTGTTGTGATTACCCAAAGGATTTTTGAAAATAGTGTGATTAGAGTTGAATGCTAGTTTTGATGGATCAACTATTATTACACCATCATCAATAAGGTCTTGTATTGCATGCTTTAGCTAGAAACATGGTGAGGTCCTATGTCCTTTGGTGCGGGGGTAATCACATAATTTTTTGTCATCCCACCATGATGCTTTAGTTAGTGGTTCATATTTGATCAGGGTAACTACAAGAAGTTATTATTGAGTAATTGTTGAAGTGTATTCTCAAGTGGTATCCCCAATAGTGTGAATTTTCCATCTTTGGTTCTAGGGTGTCTTCGAGGTCTATCCTACATGGAAGTCTCAATTTTCTATTGAGGAGATGATGTTTGATTGGGAGTTTGTAAATTTGTAGTGTTTGCACCTTTCAAAGTGAGCTAAGGTTGTGTTATGCTAATTGTATGTGCATCTACAATGCCATCATTAGCCACATTCTTGTTTTTGGAGAAATGTTTTTCCTTTCTATTAGACAAATTGGTGTTTGTATTTTCCTTGTTCATTTTAAGGATTCCCTTATAGATAACAACATCTTCAATATTAGCCTCTTTTTTCATCAGTTTAGAAATGGCTCCTGGACTTTTTATCTTAAGTTCATACATTATGTTGGGGACTAAGTTTTCAATGCACAGGTTAACTTATTGTTCTTTAGGAATGTCTAGCAAGCATTGACTGACTAAACTTCTCCAGCAAAGTAGGAATATGATAAATGGTTCTCCAATATTTTGTTTATTTTAGAACAAATTGAAAAGTATCATATCATTTGTAATGTTAAAAGCAAAGTGGGAGATGAACTTGTCTACTAATTCTAACCAAGATTTGATAGTGCTTGGAAGTTTGGAGTACCATTCGAGTGCAAGCCCACCTAGAGAATGAGGGAACAATCTCATGAGGTAAGTGGGCTCATCACTGAGTTTGATACAAGAGGCACAAAATTCTCAGATGTGATTAATGGGATTTCCTTTTCCTTCATATTTTTTGAATCTTGGAGCCTCAAAGTGTTTTGCAAATGGAGGCATATACATAATTTTATCAAATGGATTAGGATGTAGGTCCCTTTTGTTATATAGAGCGTATTTCTTTTGGACTCCTAATGCCTTGACTTGTTTGGAAAGTTGTTTGAATTGTTGTAATAGCTCTTCATTATGGTTTTGTGTGATAGCCTTCCCTTCAAGTCTTTTGTGCTTATGAGTCGACCATTTTCTATGGGGAGAACTATGTCTATTCAGTTCTGACATTTCAGTATCTAATGAGTCTGGTGATGTGTCAATAGGTGGTGGAGGTATGTTAGTACCTCAAAGAAGAAAGGGTTTGTATTTTGATAGATGTTGGGGTTCTTGTTGTGGTATTTTCTTTAGTACTCGATGCAGTATTGCCTGCGATTATTGTACCATGTGTTTTCATTGCATTACTTGTGGTTGTTATTGAGATACCTCTGTCAATTGCATGTGAGACTGTGTATGTGACTATTGTTGATACACAATTTGTTGCTTCATGTGTCTTTGGTATTCCAAATATTGTTTGAGTTGCTCTTTCTATTGGAATTGTTGTTGATACATTGCATGTTATTCAAGTGGGTTTACATTGGATTGAGTGTTAGGCATGTTGGGTGCTTGTACCACTTGAGGTTGTTGTTCTTGTGGTTCATGTTGTTATGAATGTGTGTTGGACATATAAAGACTTTGGAATATTGTAGATTGATGTTGTTGGAGTACTTGGTTATGTCCTAGAGAATTTATCACCATAATGGTATTGTTGTTTAGGCACCTTAGTGTGTTAGAGGTATCTCCTTGGGACATCATATTGACTTGACAATGTGACATGTTCCTCTTGCGAATGTGCATAATGCCAATAAGACTTTTCCTTTGTACATCAATAGGGATGGTTGTAATTGATGTTTCACATAGTGTACTCATGTGAGGCTCCATAACATTTGGTAGGGTTAAGAGAAAAGGTGCACTTTATTGATTTTCCTCCAAAGAAGGCATGTTTACCATCCCTAGAGTACCAGTCCCTTTAGGAACATCTTGTTGTTGCACCATGTGATTGAGATCAAGTCTTAACATCCTTTTGGGATACTTAGGAAAAGTTTTCTTTCCCTTCATTAGTTGTGGTTTGTCAAAAAAAGGATTAATGTTGATCTGTTCAAATGTACTTTAGAGGATTTTGATGGTTGATTCTTGATGGCGTCTTATAGGTGTCATTACTTTGTTTGAAAACTCCAAAGGTTTTTTTCCCTTATCTTAGTCCACATTGATCATGTGGTTGTATGTTTTCAATTTTTGTGTTGGGCTGAAGTTTGGACTTTGGTCCCTCCAAGTTTGGGTTGAATTTGACAATTTATTGGGCTACCAAAAGTTTGAAGTTCTTGTAGAATTTTTTTTTCTTAACATGCCCTAGCCATTTCTTCATCAGTGATGCCATAATTAGTGTTAGAGTCATCACTTAGGTGTACAATACCTTGTTGTATGTTTGATGTATTAGAGTTGAAGGTACTTGAATTGGGTTTGCTTAATTCAAAGGAATGTGTTTGTTCATCCTCAAGTGTGGTTGGTACACTTCCACCTTTAGGTGGTATTGGCATGAATATAGGTTCCAAGTTAAGAATCCCTTGAACCATTGTATGTGTAGGGGAGGCGTTTGAAGGAAAACTCATAATAAGTGCATTACATAGGGTGTGTCATGTCATATCTTGATTATGGTGATCCTGCAGATACATGTTTAAGGGGTCCGCAAGCAATGGTTGTGATGCCTCAATTTTCTCTTCATAATATATTTGTTGGGTTATTTTCTTCTTCTTCTTCTATCTCAGATGAGGTTTTAGTTGTGTTGGCACCTTAGAAAACAAGGGTTGGTAAAGTTCTTCAAGTCTCTAAGTTGGTTGTGTCCTAGTGAGTGATGTCATGATACCTAAGGATGTAGATACAGTGGAGGAAAACCAAAATGGACTCTAAACTACCAAATATGCTCAAATAGTACCAAGTGCACCCTTGGTGCACTTGGGGCCCTAAAGGTAAGCATTTTTTAAATAGAAGGTATGAAATTGGTAAAAAAAGGTGCAAGGATGACTAAAATGTAGAATATGAGTGATTTGAGTGATTTTGAGTTTTTTTAGGGATTTCGGTTGCAATGAAGGATGTGTAAGTGTAGATTAGGGTTTTGGAATCTAGAATGAAATATGCAATTACCAAGTGTGCTCTGAAACTACCAATTGTGCACTAAAACTACCAATTGCACACTTGAAGTGTGCTACTAGTAAAACAAGGGTGAAGTTGGTTAAATAGGTTGAAATTTGATAATTAGGATGTGGGTATGCAATATATGAGTGTTTTAAAGATTTTTAGGTACTTTGGGGATGCTATGCAACCTAGGAAAGTGCCAAATGAGCCAGGGCTTTTATATGCAAAGATGAAAATGTCCTAGAGAGAATATGCAAATGTAAATGTGAATGACATTTTGAAGTTTGACTAAAGGGGATGAAAATGACTTTGTGATATGAAAAATTGAAATCAGGGTTAGATCTAGGACTTGGCAATTATGCTAGAGGTTGATGTATGCAAGGTGGATTATGCAAGGGATGATGTGCTAGGGTTGATATGTGAGTTAATAGAGTTTGGTAGTGGAAATGATGCTAGGATTTTTGACAATGCAAGATGAGGGAGGTATAACACTAGGGTAAGTCAAAATGATGCTTAAGGAGACTAGGAATATGATTATGCTAATGATAAGGGTATATGCAAGGTTTTGAACTTAGGTGAAATCTTTAGAAAGTATTTTTTCTAGGATTTTAATCTTGTGAAGATGGACTTTGGATCTTGACCAAAAAGTGATAAAAGGAAAAAATATCAAATTGGTAAAGATGACAAGGTCAAATATGTCAAGACATAGATAGAGTTTCACCAAAGTAAATGATAATAAAAGACAAGAGGAATAGTCAAGATCCATCACCCATCAATACTAGGAGATACTCTAGGACTCATACTTTGTTTAGATTTTTGACTAAATTCAAAGGTTTTGGGGTTCAAAATGACATTTAGGGGGCTTAAAATGCTGGTTATGCTGGTTGCATATGCAATATGGAAATGTCCTAAGATGCAAAATGAGATTTTGGGTGCAAGATGTTGTTTTGGGTCAGATGTAGAATGAGGACCTACACAAGCTTCAAATTGCATTTCTAGGGTCCCAAAATGCAGTTTGGAGGCCCAAAATGGTGATGCATGTCCCCAAGTGTGCTCTAACAACACCAAGTTCCCTCCAATAGTACCAACACCACCTATGGTGTAGTTGGGGCTAGTTTGGGTGCAGATGGTAGTTTCATTGTGCAGTTGGCACATTGTATTGAGTGGTTGCTGATTTTGAGTGGGGTAGTTGCCAAGTTGTTTTACCAGAGACCCAAGATGTTGGCTATGATGTTATGATGTACTAGGATATTTATAATGAATGTTAAAAAATAAGGAATGATCTCCTAAGTGAAGAAAGTGAAAGTTAAGAGGTGTAGAATGCAGATCAGGGCATACTACTACAGGGGGACCTATCTAGGTGCTTATGGACACCTTTAAAGCCTCAAAATGCTACCTACAAGTCCATAATGGGTTCTTATACTACTGAGTGCACTCAAATAGTTTTGACTACACCTATGGTGTAGTTGGGGCCAGTTTGGGTATAGTTTGTAAACTGTACTGAAACTAAGGCAATTTTAAGTACTAGGATTTCTTGATTGATGTCATAGTGAGATAAATAGCAGAGGACTATGCTAAGTCTAGAATACAGGTTTAGAATGATCTTTAGGACACCCAAAATGATGGTTAAAATGTGTAAGATAAAGGTTTAGTAAGAAAAAGTGCAAGATGGAAGATGCAAATTGTAGATTTTGAGGTTGAAATACAAAGACTAAGGGATGTAGACTAAACCCTAATGAATGCAATATGAAAGATGAGGGATACTAAATGAGGGCTAAAAGGTGAAAAATGAAGCTTATATGATGCAATTATAAGGCTCAAACTAGGGTGAGTGCCAGTGGGTTCTATGCATGAATGAAATCTATGTTATGCCAAGCATGTTTAGGATCATAAGTTACCATGTTTTCCAAGTCTTGAATGTATTTGACCAAAATTTGCAAAATTTTGACCAAGGTTGTAATTTTTTGATAGTGTTTGATGTTTTGGAAAGGTTTTAATAGTTTCCAAGGTGTAAATTTTCAAATTGGCTTTTATCTTGATTAATGTTTTACACACATGCAAGACACATTAAGACAAGAATAGTTGTTGTTAAAAGTGAACAGTCACACCACAACCTAGGCGTTAGTACTATATGCACTAAATTCCTACTTGAACCAAATTTCATTCACACTTATCTAGATTAGAAGACCTATAATCTTGACACCACAAGCTCACCCTTACAACACACTCACTTCTCAGTTCTACCAAGATCTACTTCCCATAAAGCATGACTTCCCAAGGGACTACTGTCTCTACTAAGGATAGTGAGAATGTAGGATGTCTTCATAGGAATGGGTGACCCCTTCAGCTAGTGGATAGAAAATATTTTGGCCACCAAAACATGATTTTTAGTAAGGGCATTATATTTGGCAAGTGAATGATAAACTTCCTTAGAAGGTCTGCCAGCCTCAAGAACTGGGCTTTGATGCACCACAAGGGTACTAGATGAGAGCTATCATGCATCAATACCATTGACATGACTTTCATGGTAATCAACTTTTATATAGAAGCTAGAACATTGACCTACCTTTTGGCCCATTAATACTCTCAAGTCATCCTCTAGAAAACCCAATATCAAGTATATTGGTCTAAGGCAGGCTTCTTATAGAAGTCATACAGATTTCTCTTACACCCAAGATCCACAAATGACAAGGGGAGAGGATACATCCATGTAACCAATAGGGTTTTAAACATCATAGACATACCGATAAGAAATGAAAAAGTTCATTTTATGCACCAAAAAAAGTGTTATCTAGTCTAGGAAATCCACACACATGGTTTTGACAAACACATAGGATCTTCCCTAACATCCTGCAAACAAGCATTAGTAGTTTTTAAGGATTATGTGTTCATCCAATGATCACCACATGCTACAAATAGACCATAAATAACACACAAAAATCTACTCTAGGCCTTAGAATGAAATGGAAAGCCTAGATGTAGATTCTAATTGAAACGTGTGCTTTCTATGAACCAAGTGCACTCTAACAGAGACAATTGTTCCCCAGAAAGCCAGAATGGCTCAGGATACCCCCAAGTGCACTTAGATAGTGCTAACTATGTCAATGGTGCACTTGGGGCCCATAAGGGTGCAGATGGTAGTTTCTAGGCACAGTTGGGAGACAAGGTGCAAACTATGAGGAATTGAGGCCTAAATAATACCTAGAAACTAGATTTTTGAACTTTACCCTCCTAGGTGCTGTCAGACAATGTAGACTATGCCCATGGTATAGTTGGGGCCCAAAGGAGAATAGTTGGCCCTTTATAAGAATATTTGGTAAGTTAGTAACAACAAAGAGGAGTTATGGTGGCTCCTAGGCTCCTAAAACTACCTCCTAGGGGTCCTAAGTGTGCCCTGATAGAGTAGACTGCACCCTAAGACATCAAGTAATCATAATGCATGAAACAAGAGCATACAACCATATTATAGGCTCACTAATTAGACTAGGTGTGATAAAGGAGAAAGAATAAGCCTTATACCCCTCAAAGTGAGCTCCTTTCTTGCACCTACAAGCACAAACACAAGAAACCCAAGTTAGTTAAGCATGTCCACGTTGGCTTCACCAATTGTAAGACCAGAAAATGGGCTAATGTCTAACATACTATGAGAAAATCACAAACTCAATAAACATACATTGACACCCTCTAGTTTACCATGAAAGCCAAATAAAAATAAAGGAAGCAACACAATGTTAGAAACCCCCTCCTTCATTTGTAGCTCACATGTCCTTCTTTCTTCTCCATATGATGTAGCTCCAAATTGGCTATAGTGCACACAATGTTGAAGAAAAAACCTAATATGATGATAATGCTATGAGAATACTAGAAGATGTGATTTTAATGTGTGTGAGAGAGAGAGCAAAAACTATGAAACTAGGGACTTAAGAATTAGGGCCAAAAATGAGAGGAAGAATGCTCATTTTATAATCAACACGAATGATGAGAGCATTGGAATTGTCAGCTTAGATACGTGACTTGCCAAGAGATTCCTTTGAGAATTCATGATGCATATGACATAAGATGCCAAATGTAAGATTTTATGATGCTTGGAAATCAAACTTGGGTAAAGATGGAAGAAAATTTATAATGTGTCATATGACACCTCAAAGCCACTTAAAGCCAAGAATCTATGACAATGTAAGCCAAATATGGATGTGCATAAGAGAATAAGAATATATGGAGTATGAAAAATCTTGGCAAAGTGTAAATGGAGAATTTGTGATGTGTCATGCCCATGTGTCATGATGATGTCAATATTATGTGGAATATTTGAATTAAAAATCCATTATTCCACACCAATAAAATTTAGTAAAAAATGGAATTAATGGTGGAAAATATGACTTAGGAAATTGAGAATTTCTATGGTTTGTTAATGATGAACCAATTAATTAATAAAATATCAATCAATTGAGAAGGTTAGTTAAGAATAATTAGTGAAATGACATAGGATTAAATGATGGGTTATTTAATCCTATAGAGAAAATTAGTAGATGATTGGTCAATTTGATTAAATAAGTGTGATAGTATTCTTTGATGAAAATGTGACGATAATGGAGATTGACTAGGATGATGATAGATAGACCAAAGCTATGGTAAAATTGATGTATTGATCAAAATTGATAAAATTCCAAGGAAACATGATATGAATTAAAGATATTTAACATTCAATTGACCTTCTAAAATGATACAGGCTCAAGATTGGTCACCCTCTCTATCAACTGATAGCCAAGAGAACTAGAACTCCTCTATGTCATCTATACGAGTCAATAACTAGTTTTCCAATTTTGATAGGGTTGATCATAATAACATCGATGAACACTGTCAATGTTATGAACTTGTTGATAATGCCATGATCCAACACTGAGAGACTTGACAATGTCAAAGATTAGATTATGTGAATGATAGTTTGAGCTAGCATTGAGAGCCATGACAATACTAAGGTGACATTGATAAGATTTGATACATTTATAGGTTTCCATGGCATTGAAAGCCATAAAAATGCCTAGGATTGAACAAATGATGATAGATTTGGGATGTTTGACATGTTCTGGGTTGATTAAGACTGATTTTGGTTGATTCTAGGTTACTTTGGGGTGATTTTAGGCTGATTTAATATGATTTTGAGTTGATATGATATGATTGCAAGTTGATCTAAAATGTTTGGGAAAAAGATCAGAGTTAGTGGAATGAGAAAATGCGATGAATTAGTATGAAAAGTGATGTCGATTCAAGGGCCTGAGAGTATTTTTAGTGGTTAAAACTCAAGGTAGTGAACAAATAATAGAAATGATAGCTCAATTTTTTCACAAAAAATATATGAATATAATGCAACTGGCAGTTTGTAAATTAGAGTTGAAATGAAAAAGTTATGGCCTCTTGAGTGTAACATAAGGATTATCGGAGCAGTTCTAGGCACCTTACTGCCCCAAATGCACCCAAAACTTACACAAGTGCACGTAGTGTGGACTTGGTAAGCCCAAGTGTGCTATGATAGTACCAAGTGTTCCCTGGGCACATTTAAGAAGCCCAAGTGCACTTTGAAAGTGTAGATTGCACCATAGAAGGCTCTAGGTGCCAAAATTAGCTTGATTGGACTCAAAATGACCTAAAACTTTGTGTACATGCCCAAAATAGTATAAAGAGGTTAGAACATGAGTGAAATCAGTCAAACATGGTCACATTTGTTCAAAATTGGTCAAAAATTTGTTAGACTAAGGCTGGACTAGGTCAAAAGCCCTAGAAGGTTGACAAATAGTGTAGGAATGTAGGAATGTAAGATGAAAATGATCTAGTGTATCAAAACACATGATCATGGTGGTGAATGACGATATGAGTGAAATAAGACCAAAGAGATGAGATAAGGACCAGTTAGAATGAGGTGAAGAGTTTTGCTTTCAAAAAGTGCACTATATGTCAAATGGAGCTTCATTTTGATGAAACTGTAGATGCAAACCATTTTTGAGTGTCTATAGTAATATTCTTATGTTGTCTCCTAGTCATAGTTAGACTCATTTTCAAAGATTTTTATCTACTCAATGTCATATAGCTACATTACAAGCATAAGATGCAAATACTAGGGCTACATTGATAAATATTCAAGCCATGTTGACCCCAAACATGGGTGTATTGCACAAGGAACTAGCCTTTGTAGAAACAAAAAAGAAGGGAGATCCTCATCTTTCTACTCTTGAACGCTTAGTGGACCTTGATGCTAAGATAGATGTTGTAATTTATTCTATAGAGGTCGCATACAACAATTGGGATGCAACACTTAAGATTATAGTGGAGGTCCATTAAACAATTTTGGAAAAAAGACACTATTCATGTACCACCCATGATATAAGTGTCAAAAAGGGGGATATTGAAGAAAATAAGAGATTACCCAAAGGGGGTGTAAAAGTGGAAATAGACTAAGCCAAAAATTGAAGCAAATTTACTTAGCAAAAGTATATCAGATTTAGATACAACATAAAATAATCAACTTAGGGGGAGTTATGAAGTTTTGAGGTATGACAAATAAGTCATTGATTTTGCAAAATTTTGAACATTTTGAAAGTAATAATTTGAGCCAAGTAAACAATATAGATTATTTTAGTTATGCTGAATAGGATTATATATGCATGAAAAAGTGTTTTTTCCACTCATGTAAATGGTGGAGATTGTTGATCTCATTTTGGTCTTGAGATATGAGTGAAAATACACTTAAGTCCTTACTTAATAGTACTTAGTGCATGTTGAGTAAGTAGTGTATTTTGAGCATAAGTTTCAAATAACACATGCCAAGTGAGACATGTAGTATGTGTTAAGCACCAATATGTGTCAAGAAGACAGTTAGTGTTGAGTCACTCCTATGTCATGAAATTTAATAGATGTCGAGTGATTAATATGTCGGGTGAATAGTGAATGCCAATTCATTTAGAAAATGAGTTACAACATTAAAGATATAGTTGATGTTGAGAATCATAGGCTTCAAGTGTTGAGTAAATAGTTTTGGAGATAGTTGTTTGTAATGACACAAGTTCCTATATAAATTATTGTTGGGACAACTTAAGGAGTGTTTCGCAATTTTAGATGATAAGAACAAATCTATAATGATAATCCCTATGCAATACATGGAACTTATTAGATTGAGGGGTGTTCTAAGTGGAAAAATGGGTGAATCATAATCATTGATTCCCACCTTACCCTAAGTCACCTATGTCTTCTTAACAAGTAAAAACCCAAAAATATTATATGAGCAAAGAGAGAAGCTTTCATGCAAAGATAGAGAACTCATGGTGACTAAGGAGTTGTGATTGAGATATGAATTTCATAATTAGATAAAGAGAATAGAGAAAAGAAGAGAGAGGATATAATTGATACATTTGATCGAGAGGATCAAGCATACATCAACAAAGAGGTGATCTAATATCTAGTAGAGAGGTGCTAACCAAAGAATCAAAGCTGAGAGATTCTAATAGGTGAATTAGTAAAACTTTCTTAACCAAGTAGTCATAGTAGGCTTTCATAAATCCTTTAATAGGGTTCTTACTTCATTGTAAGTTGAAGTCCTTTAACCAAGCACACTTCTAATTGGGTATGATCTAACAATATTTGTAATCCTTTAACAGGGAAGACCTTTCATAGGGTAGATCATAGTTTATGATCAAACATTGTAACCTTCATTAGATACACTTTACAACTATAGTAGTGAAGATTGATGGGTGTTATCCCCACCCTAGTTTTACCTTCTCATTGGAGGGTTTCTAGGTAACCAAATATTTTGTGTCACATATGTGTTGAATTTTTTTTATTTTCATGCTATGAATGAACATGCTTAGTTTGGTATTTTAGTTTACATGCAAATTGTGAGATGGATGTGTGGTGAATTTTTTAATGGATAAAATATTGAATTACTGATTCACCCCTACCCCCATCTTAGAGTTTACTTTCCCTATTGTATTTCCAACATAGCAAACATCAGGTCTAGTTGCAAGAAAAAGGAATGCTCAACCAATAGTGGACAACTTGGCACAAACAAAAATGCTTGGTGAACACTGGATAACTCAACACCTACACAAAATCAACAATGACTATAACTCAGCACTAACTTCAACTCAACAAGCATTGGAACTTGAGATTAATTGGTAGACTAAATAAAAATGAGTAGGATAGAAAGGAAACCATGGATGCTCCTAGGTCATAATATGAAGCTAATTCATAATTATAAGCTTACTATTTTACTTCTAGTTCATAGTAGTAAAAGGTAGGTAGGAAGTAGAAAAGTAGTTCCTTTGCATTGGACTCTTAAAAAAATTTAAGAAATGTATTAATAAGGAAGCAACTACATAGTGCATGTTAAAATTGATGAATGAACTAAAGTAATGAAAGTCAAATCTACAAGGAAAATGATGCGGTGATTTGTATAAGGATATGTTTGATATTCAAGTAATAAGAGAGACTAATGTAAAATATTAAATGTACCAATCAATGTAAATGACAAACATGGAAGAGCTATCAAATAAAAGGATTTTAACTTGTAGGGAACTTGTTGATACAGTGATCCCATGTTTGACTAGAGTTTTATATAATAAGATTTGACAACTTTGGTTGAATCTTTGTAAAGGAAGAGGTATCTTAGTAGTTTAGATAGGTACATTTACATATGCCCTTGATCATGGGCTAAAATAAATACTCAACTTAATATCTATAGATAATAAAAAAAAAGTAGGCTTGTGCTTGTTTATGCCCATCATAATTATGTAGTAGGCAATCCATAATTAAATGCTATCTTTCTCAAAAATCATGCCTAGCCATCATAATACTAATGACATATAAAAAAATTATAGTGTTGTTTTTAAAGCTAATGTTATATGACCAATGGCACCTTTGACAGTCGGTTGTTGGAAATTTTTGATGGCCAATTGTCGATCATACAACATCACCATAAAAATGGAGTTGTAAATTTAACTTCATTGATGATAGGTGACAAGATATATTCTCAACTATTGTGATGCCTAGTTATCACAAGATTGACGCAAGTTCAAATTTTATGACATTCTTTCCATTGCATAGTTTTGGCATCCTACCCATGTATTGCAATTGCATTTTTTTGTCAAATGTTTGATAGAGAGACTAACCATCAAAGGTTTTTGAGTGAATGAATTTAATCCCTCTTTGTGTCAAATGTGTGATAGCTAGGCATCATAATATCAATGAAATTCATAAAAAAGGGCTTCAAATGTACCAGTGACATGAATCTTATGAACCCCTATTCATCAATTACTGATCAATGAGTTTGACCTTAAAAAGTACATAGTTAAATCTAGATAGAAACATCACAGATCAATAAAGGCTAACACATGACATCATTAGGATATTGAGAGCCAATAAAATATATTTAGTTGCTCTCTTTCTCCTCCTATTTCTTTTAGAGGTCCTCTTAAGAAACCCACATACGAAAATTGATTTTTCCAAGATGATTTGAATACTCTCTCCCACCTCCCATACTAAATATTAAATATTCAAACTATAACAAATGAAAGCCCAAAATAATATATCAATTCTATACATTTTTTATCATTTATAGTAAGTGTCATGTAGTGGCTAGTATTTGCCCAAACTTTAGTTATAATATTAATTTAATTATAGTTATAATATTTTATATTAAAATGTTTTGCAACAATTCACTAATATTATAAATATTGTAAATTTAAGCACTTAGTTTATATATTAAATGTTATGGTGAACATAAATGTAAATTTAGAGAGAAAAAAAATTAAATATACAAATAAACTAACTTAAACTTGTAGTATGAAAATTTCATTGAAAAATAAAATAATATTTTGATTTTGAAAAGAAATTTTTTTTTTAATGTAATTTTAGAAGCTAGAGAACAAATCCATAAATTTAAAAAAGATTTTTTAAAGGGACTTAGAGTTTTATACATCCAAAACTACAAATTATTTAAAAGCCTTATTGTGTTTTTTGTAGGCTATACTATTGGAATCAGTTGTACTTAACTAGTTATTAATTTGTTCTATCTCAACTAACTTTTTTTCATTTTCATTTTAACTTTTACTTTTTGTAATGTTCATTTGTAAGATTTTTAATTTTTAAAATTTAAAAATTTATTTTACTCGCTTATAAATTTGGGGTCTTATAAGAGCAGATTTTGAGGAAGCACTATCCCATATTTTAGAATAAAAAATATAAATCATATTAACTTTTAGAATATGAAAGAAGGCTATTAAATATATTCATAAACAAATGAAATCGTACAATTATTTTAATAATATCTTTTCTTTTATAAAGATTATATTTTATGAATAATATTTTATATAATATATATTTTATTTTAAATAGAATATTAATAATTTAAGATACAACTTAATTAGTTATAATAGTACGATGACAATTTTATTTAATTAAAAATTATATTTTAATGTAAGATTATATTTAAAATTTTAAAAATATTAATTAAATATTACTAAAATTATATCAAATTTTATCAATTTTTTTAACTTTACTACTCTATATATTAAGCTATTATAAATTACCATAGATACATGCAACTATGTGGCACTTGTTTTGTTTTAAAGTTCTAATTAAATTTTAATTAATATGATATGTAGAAAGTCACATTAATTAATGTGAGACAATAATGTAGTGGATCCTAAAATATCATCTCATTTCTGTGAAATATGCGTAAGCATCTATTATGCAATGAGTGTAAACATAAATAATAGTGATTACTTTTTAAATTAAAAAGATGACATGTTACATTAGAAAAAAATGAATAGTTAAAAAAATAAAGTAAAAATCTAATTGGTTGGAATGAGTTTTGGTAATAACGAGTTAACAAAAATGCATTGTAATAGTATATTTCTATTCGCAAATACTAATAACATGTATATTTAAATCAATAAAAGATGTCCTACACTATAATTCCATGATGAAGAAACTAAATGTTTCAAAAGTTTAATTTATTTTGTCACAATTATCAAATACAATTTTTTTTTCAAAAAGTGTCTCTAGAATTCTCTAAATCTTGCATTATTATTACACTTTTAATATTAAAAAACTTAAAAATAAGCACACCACTATTTATATTACCTTGTGATTCTTACAATGAATACTATAGCTACCCAATTATAAAAAATTGAAAAGAAGACACAATAGAGTGCATATGCAAGATAGAAGAATCTAATCTTATAATATAGATAATGTATTTGATCATTTTCATTTAAGAAGGGAGTGAACATGATCCTAGTTCTGGAAACCCATGTTGTCTATTAGTTTCAAACACATCATCATTCACAAGGTAGGAATGTTTGGTCATCAGTGTGATCAAGCCATCCTATATAGGTTGATTCATGTATTGAAGAATTTTATATATTTTAAGTTATGGACCAAGAATTAGTCATTGTCAAGCAAGCTAGAGGCTGCCAAGTACTCAAACAATTGCCAAGTTTATCTAGGATAGTAATTACTAAGTGATATAGAGGGTAAGTAATTTGGTATATGCAGAGAAGATTTAAGGCTAAGGGACAACGTGATGAAATAGTTTATGTCAAGCATTAGTATGATATAAGTGTTGAGTAACATAATTTCACATTTTTGTTGAAATTGCACAAGCTTTTGGGTAAACCATTTTTACTGAGCTAGAAGCATCTTTTACAGATTGAGGATGTAATCAAAGATCTAATTAAGTGTGAAATAAAAGATCATATTAATCCCTATGTGAGGCAATCTACCAATCAGAAAATTGCAAGGAATAAGTGAAAAAAGAAATGAATCTAGATCATTGATTGGAATCTAAAAGGTTCACCCAAATAGCTATTTAAGTAGGGTCTATGACCAAGTTTTCATGTGTGAGTGTGTGTGGATGAAGAGTTAGGTTGCATGCAGTTTTTTGGAGTTAAATCAGAGTATTAAAGACATAAGAGACTAAGCAATGTAGTGAACCATTTTTTGAAAATATAAAGAAGATAAATCTTAGTAACATAATAATATATGAAATAGAGGAGATATATTATCATGAATGTAGTGAAAACCAAAGGATCAAGTAATGAACACTCTAATAGATTTTTTAGGGTTTAAATCCCTTAGCAAAGAATATTTAACAAGAATTTTTTATTCTTCTAATAGAGTACTCACTTAGTCATGACATAAAAAATCCTTTACTCAAGGTAGAACTTAGGAATTCTTTTATCCTTTAATAGCGAAGGCCCCTCATAGTGTAGATCATCGTAAGTGATCAAACATTGTAGCATTAACAAACACACTTTATTGTTGCAATAGTGAAGATTTTGTGGGTGTCATCCACACCAAATTTTTACCTTCATCTTGGAGGGTTTTTTTAATATCAAATATGTGTGTTAATGTGTTATGTTTTTATGAGTTCTCATTTATGCAATTAGAAGTTAGAATTGATATTATGTTGGTTTGAATGATTACATTGATATAAGGTTACTATTACAATTAGGATTTATGCAAAGATATCTAATTTGTTTCATGTTTAAAGAATGAAACATTTTATTAATTATGATTAACCCCCATCCCCTCTAAGTATCTCACTTTCCCTATTTCATTTCTAGAAATTGGTGTAATGACTTAGTTACTATTGGTAGAAATCTAACCACTTGTGTGTCAAAGTGTTAATATCAGATTAGTTTTGATAGATGAGTGATAATATACTTAAGTTATTTACTTTGTTCATTCCAAACAAGTAATACATGTCGAACATAAGTTGTCAGAAAGTATATGCCAAGTGTGAGATATTTAATAAGTGTCGAGTAACTAGTAAGTGCTAAGTCACTGAAGTTACAAGCAAATAGTAAGTGCTAGTCATTCATATGTCAACTCATTAATGGGGGCTAAGTCATTCAAAGGCCAAGTTACAACATTGAAGTTGCAGTTAATGATGAGCATCAGAGACTTCAAGTGTTGAGTAATATATTTTTGACATAGTTGTTTGTAATGGCACAAACTATTATGTAAACCATTTTGGAGCCCACTTAAAGATTGTTTTTCGATCTTAAGATGATAAGGCTGAATCTTTATTGTGAATCCTTATGCAATACATTTTTCTAATTATTAGAAGGAAAGGTTTAAGTGACAATATGGATGAATCACAATCATTGATTCATACCTAACCCTAAGTCACCTGGCTCTTCTTAAGGAGGAAAAACCTTAAACTTTTTATGAGTATGGAAGGAGAAAAGAAAGAATTTTTAATGTCCAAATAGAACATTCGTGGTGACTAAGGAGTCATGAATTGAGATATATTGAAAAATCAATTAGATGAGAATAGAGGAAAGGAATTAGAAGAAAAAATGGATACATCTAATCAGTGAGGATCAAGTATACATCAAGAGATAGGTGATCATTTATCTAGTAGCAGAGTGCTAACCGAAGGATCATTGTGAAGGCATTCTAATAGGTGAATAACTTAAACATCTTAATAGGGTAGTCTTAACAGAATGTTGTAAATCCTTAATAGGGTGCTTACTTTATTGTAAATTAAAGTCCTTTTACTAAGAACACTTCTAATAGGGTGTTGAAATCCTTTGACAAGGTAAGATCTAACAATCTTGTAAGCCTTTAATAGGGAAGACCTTTTATAGGGTATATCATGCTTCATGATAAAATAATGTAACCTTCATTGGGTGCACTTTATTACTGTAATAGTGGAGATTTTTTGTTGTCATCCCACTCCAATTTTACTTCTCCTTGGAGGGTTTTTGGGTAACCAATTATCTTATGTTCTATATATGTTCAATGTTTTCCTTTCATACAATAGATTTATATGCTTAGTTGGGTAATTTAGTTTAGATACATAGCTTTTGAGATGGATGTATGGTGAATGATTTTAAGGTTATAGCTTTAAGTGCTTATTCAAACCTCCTCCCATTTAAATTTTACTTCCCTATTGTATTTCCAACAATTGGTATCTGATCTTAGTTCTCTCAAAAGTAAAACTTTGTAGCATTAAGTAAAGATCTTGAAGATGGAAGTCTACAAGTTGGGAAAGACAATTGAGAACTAGAAAATTGAAATAGAGGTTTCCCTACATCAGCTGAATGTAGCAAGAGATGAGTTAAAGCGAGCATTAAAGAAAAGGAAATAGATAGCTATTGAAGAGAATGGAACACATTACCATGAGATTGACACTACTAATTTTTTTATAAATGGAAACATAAGTGAATTTGATGCTATAATTGTAGATCTAATAAAAAAGAATGGAGCCCTAATTGAAGAGGTCAGAAATCTCAAGATAGAACAAGAAGTCCAATCAGTATTACTATGTGAGGTGATCAATAAAAAAAAAAAAACTAAAGAGGAAAAAGTCATGATTGAAGATGACAAAAGGATACTAACCAAAAAAATTGAAGAAAAGGCATCATAGGTGAATAAGATTGTTCACATGCAATTGGATACATTGAATCAAATGATGATTGTAAATTATGAATTGAATGGTAAAGATATTGAGATCACAAAATTGAAGTTGCAAAATGAACAACTGAGAAATGATCTGAAAAGAGAAAAAGTGTTTGCTAAAGGTTTCAACAAACCTCATAAAGCCATCAAGTATTTTGACCAATTTATGAGATCTCCTAGATCCAATAGTGATACTTCTATATTGGGATACACTTATATTCAAGAAGGAGAATCATCTAAAAGTGGTGAACAAAGGAATAACAAAGGTAAGAACTCCAAACCTACTTGTCATAATTGTAGTAAGATAGGTCATATTTCCAATATTTATAGTAGCAAGAGTAAAAATCATAATATTAAGTAGAAATTCATGGGTCAATGCCACAAATGCAATAAACAAGGATATCAAGCACGTGAATGAAAAACCAAGACCATAAGCATGCAAAGATTTGAAGGTTACTGCTATAACTCTTAGAAGTATGGACATAGAGCATATTAATATAGATCCAAGCCCAAATTGTCATCAAACAAGAAGAAAAAGATAAAGCACAATGACAACTCTTATAATTTAGATTATACTTCTAGGTATAGTTGTGACTATTATTAAGAGTACCGATATGTTGCTGAAAATTGCATAAGAACACATTTATAAGTGACTAGAAAAGATGGTTTCAAGTCAAACTACATGTTTTAGCTATTTAAAGACTAGTGACATAAGTAGGAATTCTCCAGCAAGGTAGAAAGAACCTAGCAGTGATTTCAACAAAGGCAAAGGAAAGGAAGATGTTGAGAAAGTTAGAGACGAGATGAAAAAGACATGGAAGAGAAATGAAGATTGGAACACATCAAGTTCAAATGGGATCACTTCACCCAATGGGTCAGGTGAACAAACCACCTCTGATTAAGAAATCAAGACATGTGTGGGACTAATATTTAAAAGACATATTATATGTCAGTTCGAAGGATTTACTTCTAAAGGATTATATTTTCATAAAAAAAGATGCAAAGTGTTGATTAGAATTTCTTTAAGTTTTGTCATTTTCATGTTACTGTTGAGCATGAAAAGTTTCACTATGGTTGCCAAGTGAAATATAGTTAATGCTGAGCTATCATAAGTGATAGTGTTGACCAAGCTCATAGTGGTTGCCAAGCATAAAGGAAACTAAATGGAAGCCAAGTGAATTGAAATTTCTATTCAAGCTGATATTACATCTATGTAAGCATTGAGCATTAAGAAGAGGGAGAGAATGTGATGAGGGAGAGAAAGTGTGAAGAGAGATAAGTGAGAGGATACAAATGTGTGATACTTGATAGAAATGTGCTTAGTCTTAGAATGTAACACTTGATTCTTAGACATATTTACTATGCTTATGTTGCCACAATGTATGACAATAGTTTCAATGAATTCTATCCTTATACCCTTCAACATCTATTTCATCCAAAAAACTTGATTACAATTTTTTGTTGCTACAACATATTTTTCTTCAATTGTACTTTGTGAGGTACAATCTTGCTTCTTTCTTAGCCAAGAAAGAAATCTTCCTCCAAGAAAGAAGGCTCCACCACTGGTGCTCTTTCTGTCATCCATACTACCTACCCAATCAACATTAGTATAATCATATAGAGTGAAATAATTAGATCTGTCATACCACAATCCAAACTCTAGTGTCCCTTTCATATATTTAAATATCCTTTTGACTAGTGCATAATGTTCTTATCTGGTATCAACTTGAAATCTTATGATAATTCTAATTGCATTAGCTATATCTAGCCTTTTGTGAGTTAGATATTGCAATCCTCTAATCATAGATCTATACTTATTCTATTCAATAGTAGGTACCTCATCCTTTGTTGATAACTTGTGTCTAGTTACCATAGGTCATCCAACAGGTTTACATGTTTCCAAACCAAACTTTTTCAGTAAATCTTTCAAATACATAGTTTGAGAAATAAATATTCCTTCTTAATCTTGCATGATTTGTAATCCTAGAAAATAATTCCATCTCACCTATCATGCTCATTTCACATTCCTTCTTCATTTCTTCTCCAACCTTGTCACTTTCATCATCGTTTTCTCCAAATATGATATCATCAACAAATATTACCAAAATCATCAATCCATCATCAACTTTTTCCAAATAGAGATTACTATTTGACATACCTTTTCCATATCCAAGATTTGTTAAATGCTTGTCCAACCTTGCATGCTAGGTTCTAGGTGCTTGCATCAAGCCATAAAATGATTTCTTCTTTCTGCATACTATGTCCTTGTTATCTGTCAAAAGACAACATTTAGGTTGTTCTATGTACATCTCTTTTTCAAGTTCTCCATTCATAAATTCTGACTTGACATCCATTTGATATTCTTTTAATTTCTTATATGTTTCATATGCTAAATATAACCTTACTACTTCTATTCTTGCCACAAGAGCATAGGTCTCATCATAGTCTATTCCTTCTATTTGTGAGTAACCTTTACATACCAATCTTTCTTTATTCCTTACAACTTTGCCTTGTTCATTCATCTTTTTTCTAAATGCCATTTAGTTCTTATCACATTCTTGTCTGCTAGTTTGGGAACTTATTCCCATGTCTCATTCTTTACTATATGATCCAATTACTCTTTCACACATTTTTTCTGATAGTCATAGTTACATGCTTCATTTGCATTCTTAGTTTCAACTTGAGATATCAAACATAGTTCTTCATTGATTCTACTTCTTTTCATTAGACCTTTATCTTATCTTCTGATGATCTTCTTGGGTGGATGACTTTTTTTTATCATATTCTTACCAAAGTAGGAGTTTCTATCTGTACTCTTAGCTTTGTTGAAGGTTCCAATCTTTGTTCCTACCTTGGCTATCCTTCATTCTACAAGTCATTGTTAATCTCAAAGAATAATTCATCATTCCTTGCATTAGTAACAATATTCAAATCATCTAAATTGTAATCAACTATTCTTTCTTGTATCCTGAATTTCTCATCAACTCTTGCATTTGCACTTTCCATAATGGTCTTAGTTCTTGTATTATAACATCTATAAGCCTTTATTTTCAAAGAATAACCAAGAAACATACCTTCATCACTTCTAACATTAAAATTACCAATATCATCATCTCTTTTGATATAACACTTACTTCCAAAAATTCTAAAATACATAACTATAGGTGAGTGACCAAACCATAATTCATAAGGGGTCTAGTTTGTGTCTTTCTTGACTAATACTTTGTTCATATTATAGACTATTATATTCAAAAATTCTCTCCAAAACATCTTGGATACATCATTCTCAGCTAACATAGCTCTTGCTACTTCTATTACTTATCTATTTCTTCTCTCTACTATACAATTTTGTTCAAATGTTCTCGTAGCTGATAATTGTCTTTTGATTCCATTAGCTTCACAAATGATGTTAAACTAATTTAAAGTAAATTATCCTCCTCTATCTAATCTTTAACATTAAATCTTCATGCCTAATTCACTCTCAACTCAATTCTTGAATATCTTGAACTTATCGAATGCCTCAAATTTTTCTTTAAGGAATGCAACCGACATCATTCTAGAAAATTCATCAACTAAAATCATGAAATTCCTTTCATCACAAAATCCTTTAGTCTTCACTGTTGAGATCTATATGAACAATCTCCAATTTTTCTACAGTAGTAAAATTTTTGCTAGGAAAACCAGTTCTATTATGCTTTTTCCAAACACACTCCTTGCAAATTGTTTTAGTAGCTTTTACAATCATAGGAAAATCTCTAACTACAAACATACTACTAGTCTTCACAATATTGTCAAAGTTTATATGAAAAAATCTCCTATGCCATAACCAACTCTCATCTACCTTTGCAACCAAACATGTAATTTTAGTGGGATTCAACTGAAATACATTACCTCTAGATCTCATTCCTATTCCATTTACCTCTCCATCTTTATCTCTGGTCATGCATGTCTTCTCTATTAACTACAACTAATAACCTTTGTCAACTAGTTGTCCAACACTCAAAAGAATGTGTTTCAAACTATCATGTCCAAAATATACAAGGGGCAAAAACACACATACAATTATTTATTTATTTTTTAAGTGAATAATAATTAAACCTACTAGGTTGATAAGCTTAACTTAGTTAAGACACAGATATATTGCAAGACAGAGACAATAGGTCTAGATTGTTTAAAAATTAATACCATGACATAGCATGAAGGTTTATAAATTAATGTAGGAATAAATTTTTAAATAAAAACTTTCAGTGTTTAAATGATTAATTAATTTAAACAATCCTAATTAAATAAATTAAAAAAATTATCCCATTATTACTTTTAATTTCCCTAAGAATATTAAACGATAGAACAATAGTACCTAAGCTTACTTGTAACATAATTTATAATTATTTAAATCCTATTAACATAAATCAATAAAATATCTTTCAAGTAAAAATTTCAATTAACAATATGTTTCATTAATTCGAATGGTCATTGAAGTAATATAAGTCTTATTTATTTAGAACATTCGATAGAAAAAAATTGCTAATTAAAATAATCTCTATCATGCAATCAAACAAACTTAATTAAATTTTTGATTTTAATAACAATTGACAATATTAAAATTCAAATATACTAACACCTAATTGTAACATAATACTACTACTTTTATCTAATACCAAAATAAATTCTAACATTAAAAAAAATATTTAATGACTAAAATTTAAAACATATCAATTTTATAACAAAAGAATAAATAAAATCAAAATCAAAATAAATTAAAACTAATTATTATTTAAACAACACTTTAAAAATCTACTACCTATACACCACTACATAAAATAATAAACAATACTAATATTTAAAAGAAACATATAAATTAAATCACTAACCCATTAAAGCAAACTAATATTTACACTAAAACTAATTTTAATATAAACTAGCTAATATACTAACTTAATTCTTCTACAACTAACCTTTAAAGCATTATTTAAATAAACACTAACCTAAACTAAAACCTAAACTAACCTAACAACTAAAATTCTAACTACCTAGCTCACCACCCACTAACCCCCTATAATCTAAACCTATGTGCTTGAAAAGTCACTTGCTCAAGCCTTTACGTGGGCACCATTCCCCACTTGGGCGCATTCCCAAGTGGTGACCAAGTGGGATGGGGGGTGGCTACACATTTCACACCAGTCGCCAAAGTATACTTGGTAATAAAAAATCGCATGGAGTGGTGGGGAGAATAGAATAGAAGGCCATGCCAACACAATTTGTAACTAAGACACCCTCTCTTTGTTATGCATGCCTACCAAGTGGAGATTAATGTGGTGGGTGCAATTTGACAACTTATTTAAAAAGGAAAAGAAAAAAAAATCAAACCCCACTTTTAATCATAGCACGCATTTATAACATGCAGCAAGTAAAGGAAGACTGTGCCTAGGACTAGAAGGGTTTAATGCATAAATGGTTAAATGCATAAAGTTCAGTGGTTAGAAAATTTAGGATATTTAAGGATATTTGAATACAATTTCTTCCTTTAATTAATTATTTTTTATTTTAAACCAAAGCATCCATAGAGAATATTCTCTCTTACAACATGGGATTAAAACATTTTTCCAATACAAAATCCAGAGGGTTTCTTGCTCTTGGAAGCACAATTTTTTTTAAAGTGTTATTTTGTCTAAGTATGACATTTTTGAACATTTTTTTAGTTTTATTTTTTTAATAGCAAGGGGGTATATTTTTTTTTTCTAAATGGGTTTATAGCTTAGAGTTCAATAGTTTGTTTTCACAATAATGCAAGACCAATTTTATCTCCTATAAAACAAGAAATCAAATTGATGATTCAACCATATCAACCTTTTTTTTTCTCAACATAATTGAACTCAAAATTCCATAAAATTGCATGTTACCATTTTATCTATTTTTTAATACAACATGCATATAACTGAAAATACAAAAATCTCATAAGCAAGTGTATCACTCAATCATTTTTTTATATTAAACCACCTGATTCAAAGGCTTCACTGGGAAAGAACCAGTAAGAAAACCCGACATCGTTGCCACTTCAACAATGAGTTTAAAAATACATTTTACACAAGATTTCAATCTCGAGGAGAAATCTCCTCTACACAACTACATTTCAAAAAAAAATTGAATTTCCTTCTTAGCCCTTAACAAGGGACCCATTTCAAAGTTTGCAATATATCACGGTGATCATGGAGAGAACTAAAACTAACCAGGAGACAACCAATCATAACATGAAGACTAAATCAGACATTCACTACCAAACTGAGTTTTCACAACAGGTTCGACATTGAACCAAACTACGGATAAGATGGATTTTTCTGATAGGAGACATCAAACAGAACACTAAAATAGGTGCCCTTTCAGGGCTATAAATTCAAGAACTTCCATTCTTCATTCTTACATTCCAAAACTCATATGTGGGTTGTGCTGACAAGTAGCTGTCCATAACACCCTACTCTCTCTCCCTCTTCTCGTCTTGAGAAGAGACTCTACACTGTCACAGTCCAACAAAAGAGCTTCCCCCATACATGAACACTTCAGCCCTATCCAAGGGTGAGTAATGAAAATACACCCATACAATCCCTTCAAAAATTCAAAACAAAACACAAGGAAAGACATTGAATAAAACCCATTTTCAATCCCTGCCAACATACTTGACACACACACAACTATATAAGTAATAAAACTAAAACATGAAGTACAAGAAGAAACCAAAATGAGCTTAAGTACTCCTACCTTCAAAAATTGGGTTATGGAAAATGGACAAAATTTGAGATGAGCTTTCTTTCCTCTCTTTCTCCTTCAATTCTAAAAACCACTCTAAAACTAGAGGTTGGGTGAACACCCAAAATCCTCTCAAAATTACCTCTAAATAAGATCCTAAACTCAACCGCCTCTAAAAAGAAATAACTCCCCCACTTTCCCAAAAGTTCTAGAGACTTCTAAACTCAACTAGAGCTAAGGCTAACCTCAAAGTGGAGTTAAAGTCATCCAACTCAAGTTGAAAACTATCAATTTTCACAATAAAGAAAAAATGGGGTGTTTGAGTGACCATAAAAGTAAAAAAAATGAGTTGGGGGGTGGAAATGCCCCCAACCCATACCCATACCCCTTGGGTACTTAGATTTCATTATTTTAGGCCTTTAGGATTAATTTGGGACCTAACAAAAGCTAGGAATTTTTAGGACTATCTAACAACATTCAAAATGTAGATTAAACACTAATCCAGATTAAGGGTAATTAATCTTGATTAAAACATGATTAACAAAGAGGTCACTAAATTAGCCTAACTTAGATCTTCAAGTTACTCTATTAACCCTAACTATCATGCTAAAAAGCATATACAATTTGCGAGTGTCAAGCGACACTATAAAAACACTATTACGAAATATTAACATTTACTGATTAAAAATGATATATTCATACATCTCATGATACAAATAAAATACAACTGATGGGGTTTCCACAAATGGTACATAGGGTTGAGTTTTTTTTATTTGTTAGGTTTCTCAGCTAAAATATCTTGCACACTCATTGCACATATTAGTAGCTCAGGAAAAACAAATGTACATATGTATATAATGTATCAAGGAAATCTAATAAATTAAAACATTCATCGTTCAAATAATTAGTTATTTATCTCATTCTACTCATATTCTCAATCATTAAAATTGCATAATCAAAGTGTTAATTCTGAATTCACTTAAATCATCAAAATACATATTCATAAAACATTAAATGATGAAATCAAATATTTGAAAGTAAACATCACACCACATGAAATAACATAATATGTTTAGTGTATCCAATAGTGTCTTGACATATCAAGTCATGAGTATCAAAATAATAATGTATCAACTATGCTATGATGGGTCGAGGCAAGGCCTCACATCCTCCCCCACTAGGCATGAACTTCCTCCTGGAGTTCATAAAAAAGATATGGGCACTGAGATCACATATCTGTTGTATCCTCCCATGAAGTTGTGACCTCATGATAACAATCCCACTAGATCCTAACCTAGTCTAACTCTTAGCGTCAAAGAGCTAGGGTTCATTGGGTAATAATACAGATAGGCTCTAACGCTAGCTACTTTCCTAACTCCACCTAAAAAACATCCCAATCTATAATATGAGACTCATCATAAATGTATCCTCTAAGTACTAAAAAGTGAAACACATCATGAATGTGTGACAGGCTAGGTGGCAAGGCTAAACTGTATGCAACTACTCCTATCCTCTCTAGGATCTCGAACAGTCCAATGAATTGGGGTGTCAACTTAGAGCCCTTTATGAATCAAATTGGACTCTTATGTAGTCCCACCCTCAAGATTACTCTATCTCCAACCTAATACTCTTTATATCCTCTTCGCATCATCATATTTCTTCTTCCTATCTTGTGCCTCTCTTAGGTGTTTTCTAATCAAGATCACCTACTATTCAATCTCCTTTACTAACTAGGGACCAATAGAGACTCGATCCTTGATCCTATCCCAACTCAAGGGCATCTTGCAAGGTCTTCCATATAGGGCCTCATAAGGTGGCATACTTATGGAGGAATGGTGCCCATTATTATAGGAAAACTACACAGAAGGTGTATGTATTCCTCCCCTTTGACCAGATGGTTCATCATGTACATACATAACATGTCCTCCAAAATATGATTCACTCACTCAGTCTGAGCATCGGTCTAAGGATGGTATGCTTTACTAAAATTGAGCCTAGTGCCCAAAGCTACTTGCAACTCTTTCCAAAAGGATGAAGTGAACAATGAGTGTCTATTAGAGATGATCTTACAGGGGATTCCATGAAGTTTGACAATGTCCCACCAGCACACTTGGGCTATGCCTTGTGCTATGTATGTAGTACGCATAGGTGAGAAATGGGCAACCTTGGTCAATGTGTCAACTTTCACCAAACTGGCATCATGGTGGCAAGATGACATGGGAAGAACAACAATAAAATCCATGGATATAGCATCTCACTTCTACTCTACAATATCATGAGGTTGAAGAAGCCCACTAGGATGATCGTGCTCTACCTTCACCCTTTGACACTCGAGGCATGTCACAACAATGCTAACAATCTGCACTCTCATGCCTGACTAGTGATATAACTGTCTCAAATCTGCATGCAACTTTTGAACACTGGGCTGTTCTACATAAGGTGCTCTGTGAGCCTCAAGTAAAATGAGGTCACACAAACCCCCAATGGAAGTTACATATATAAGTCCTATATGACACAAAAGTCCATCAGACTCCAAGCAATAATCTAAATAATTCCCTTCCAAGGGTCTCTGAGAATGCACTATCTAACTAACTTTTGCATAAAGCTCACCTACTGGCAAGTGCTATAGGATCCACTCTCTCAAGTCAATTTGGTAGTCACAGATGAAAGCTCATGGCACCTTCTACTTAAGGCATCTGCAACCACATTCTCCTTTCCCTTGATATAATGAACATCAAAATTGTACTCACAAAGGAATTCCATCCATCATATTTTCCTAGCATTAAGGTTCAACTACATAAATATGTATTGCAAGCTCTGGTGGTCAGAATGAAGTTTGAATCTATGACCTAGAAGGAAGTGTTGCCACCTCACTAAAGTATGAACCACTGCTACAAGCTCTAGGTCATATAACTATATGAACCACTACTCTCTCATGCCTGACCAGTGATATAACTATCTCAAATCTGCATGCAACTTTTGAACACTGAGGTGTGCTACATAAGGTTCTCTATGAGCCTCAAGTACAATGAGGTTACACAAACCCCCAATGGAAGGTACATATATACGTCCTCTATGACACAAAATTCCATCAGACTCCAAGCAATAATCTAAATAATTCCCTTCCAAGGGTCTCTGAGAATGCACTATCTAACTAACTTTTGCATAAAGCTCACCTATTGGCAAGTGCTATAGGATCCACTCTCTCAAGTCAGTTTGGTAGTCACAGATGAGAGCTCATGGAACCTTCTACTTAAGGCATCTGCAACCACATTCTCCTTTCCCTTTATATAATGAACATCAAAATTTTACTCACAAAGGAATTCCATCCACCATCTTTTCCTAACATTAAGGTTCAACTGCATAAATATGTATTGCAAGCTCTAGTGGTTGGAATGAAGTTTGAATCTATGACCTAGAAGGAAGTGTTGCCACCTCACTAAAGTATGAACCACTACTACAAGCTCTAGGCTATGAGTAGGGTAATTGAGTTCATGAGTCTTCAACTTCCTAGACTCGAACGAAATAGGTCATCCATCCTACATAAGAATTGCCCCTATACCATCCAAAGATGCATCTGTGCACACCACAAAATTTGCAAAAGGATCTAGCACTGTAAGAATTGGAGCACCTATGAGGGCTCTCTTGAGCTCTTCAAAAGCTCTATCACACTTCTCTATCCACTCATACTTCTTCCCTTTCTTCTAAAGAGATGTGATAGGGTGTGCCAATCTAGAGAATCCTACAATGAAGCTTCAATAATATCCAATTAGTCCCATAAAGCTCCTCACTTTAGTGATATTGGTGGGTGCTAACCAATCCATGATGACCCTAATCTTCAATGGGTCTACTAAGAAACCATCACCTAAAATGACATGACCCAAATAATGTATCTCAAGTCTATAGAATGCACACTTCAACAAGCTACCAAACAAATGATTCTCTCTCAACTTCTGCAATACTTGTCTCAGGTGTTCTTCATGCTCCTTCTCATCCTAAGAATATATCAAGATGTCATCAAGGAAAATGACCACAAAATTATTCAAAAAGGTATAGAATACTCCATTCATGAGGCTCATGAATATAGCTGGAGCATTCATGAGGCCAAATGGTAACACAATGAACTCATAGTGACCATACCTCATACGAAAAGTAGTTTTGAGGATATCACTATCCACAATCCTCAATTGATGATAACTTGACTTCATATCAACCTTTGAAAATACTTGAGCACCTTGCAACTAATCAAAGAGATCATCAATTCTAAGAAGCGGATATTGGTTCTTGATGGTTACTTTGTTCAACTTTCGATAATCAATACATAACCTTAGTGATCCATCTTTCTTCTTTATGGAGATCACTGGTGCATCCCAAGGTGATGCACTAGGTCAAATATGTCCCTTCTCTAAGAGTTCGTCCAACTAAGTCTTTAGTTCATAGAGCTCATGTGTAGTCTTCCTATACAGTTCTTTTGATACAGGCTCAGATCATGACACAAGATCAATATGAAAATCCACTACTCTAGGTGGAGGCATACCAGGGAGCTCTAAAGGAAACACATCTGCAAAATCATATAGGATTAGAAAATCATTAAGGGATGGATATCTCTCTAAATCTTCCTCTCTCTCACTAATGGTGATAGCAAACAACTAACATCCCTTTTGCAAGCACTATCAAAGCTGCATAGTAGAAATCATACAAAGGGATACTGATCTCTTTATCCCAAAGATCCCTCTAGAGATACCATCTTCATCCACACATTCCACCCTCTTCTATTGACAATCAATCTTCACAATGTGGGCATAAAACCAATCCATGTCAAGAACAACATCATAAGCACCTAGAGGGGTAATGTGTAGATTAGACATTGTGGACATGTGTCCAATTTGAATTGGGCAATTATGCACCATGGAACTAACTAACACTCTAGCTCCTAAAGATAACTCTAACTCCCAACTAACATCCTATCTAACTACCACTAGCTTGCAATGCTCCACTACATATGGAGATGTAAATGAGTTAGTAGCTCCAAAATCAAATAAAATTACAATTGTATGGCCCTGTATAATACTTATAGCCTCGATACCTATGGCCTGATGCTCAGCCTAGTGGTTGTCAACTACTACAAAAACTCTATGGGATCTAGCCATGTCACCAACTATCGACTCTAAAAATACCCCTCTCTAACCACTAGATGACTATCCATGTCGACACTCTCTAGCTATATGACCCATGCCACCACAAGTGTAGCATGTTCCTCTAGTATAAGATTGTGCACCCTATGATCCAGACTATTGTGAGCCTCCTGACCTACTAGATCCACTGTATCCACCCCTAGAAGATTGTTGAGTCGTCACTGACTGTAACTATGGGGCTTGTACCTTCTGATCCTACTTGAGACCCTATGACTGCCACTACTTGGGATTGGAGCCCTGATAGTCCAATGAGGGTTTCTACTGCTACTATTATGGTTTCTGTTGCTGAGACTATTGGCCCTTAGAGAACCCTATTGTATAGTTCTGATTCCCTTTCCAAGTGTGTTTTTTCTAGGTAGAGTTTCAGTTCTTAGACTGATCCTGTGACTCCTATCTACCTTGAGTATCCTTAGCAACTAGTGCTATCTCCACTACCTATCTAAAGGTGGTAAGGAAGGCCAAACAGATTGGACCCTAGAGTGAAAAATTCAAGCCCATGATGAAGTGATGTACTTGTAGTTTCTCATCCTTCATGTATTCAACATATGGAAGGAGCTCACAAAACTTGCTCTTATATTAAGCTACTGTAAGACCTCTCTGATATAGAGAATGAAATTCCTCTATCTACTTCTACCTGAAATGCTCAGACAGGAACCTCTCCTAAAATCTCTCCAAGAATGACACCCATGTAAGGGTATCCATCCTCACTCCTACTATAATCTCCTCCTAATGCAGCCAATTGGAGGCATCCCCTCTTAGCTAATGGACTACTAGACGTGCCTTTAGATTACTCCCATAAGGACATAATCCAAAGCACCATTGTAGACTCTGTAACTAGGACTTTGCTACTATTCCCTTAGTGGAACCAGTAAAGAATGGTGGCTCAAATTGTATCAACTCCCTGATATCATCTCTTATATGTCTAGGATATCTATTGAGTGTTGGTCCTCTCTTATGTATTGACTCACCCTCATGCTCACCATATCCCTCTACCTACCTCGATGGGGGACTCCTACTCCTCTCTACCTCTAGCCCTGCCTCCTCTAGGCTTGTCTACTTCCACTTTCAGAATTTTCTGCCCTGGCTGCACTACAAGTTGTATCCTCTTCTAGACTACACCAATTAATGTCTAAAGGGCATCCAAAATATCCTAATTCAAGTTCGGTGGTGGTGGAGGTGGTGGTGATGGTGGTGATGGTGGTCCATCCTCCTGTCTCACTCTACCACCTCTCACCCTATGACCTTTGCCTCATCAGTTGCTTCATGTAATAGGAGGCATCCTTCAAAAATCTAAAGTTTACTTTAAGTTCAGAAGCATAATGGTTTTAGATTCCTAGTGTTAGAGTAAATAATTAATTTACTAATTATTTATTCTATTTACTTAAGCTTACTTAGGTAAATGGATTCATTAATTAGTTGTAGTCTAGGAGTTTGTTATAAGTTGTTGACAATACGGAAGTTTTTTCTCTCATAAGTCATAGTTATCCTCTCACATTGTTTGAGGACTTTCCACCTTATGTGGATGTATGCTTAGTTGTCACACTTATCTCCTAGCATCTTCTAGCTTGTTCTAGGAGATTCCTGGAGCTCTTTATATTTGGACTTCCTCATTGTATTTCATATCATAACAATATCACATTCCATTGTAAATACATCATTTCTTGTGTATGCATATTTTTCTCTCTCATGTCTACTTAGGGTTTTTCCCTTGCTCCATGCTCTTCTTTCATTGGCTTCCTTTTGAAAGGTTATTGCATGCAGGTGATCTTGGGCATCTTCGGAGTTGGATTTCATCAACTCCAACTTGGTATCAGAGCCTCCCTACTGCTACTGCATTCAAGGATTTTTGAAACCATGATTTGAAGTCACAAACCCTAGTTTTTTTGTGCATTTTTTTCTTTAAATCGAGGGAAATGTTGGAGTTGATGAAATCCAACTCCGAAGACACCCAAAATCACTTGCATGTGAAAACCTATCAAAGAGAAACCAAGGAGAGAAGAGTGTGGAGCTAGGGAAAAATCCTAAATGGATATGAGAGACCACATGATATTGCAAATGAGAAAATATATATTTACAATATACAAGAAGTGATTGTTGTGATATGAAAATACAAAGATGGAGCCCGAATATAAAAAGCTCTAGGAATCTTCCAGAATGAGTTAGAAGATGCTAGGAGATAAGTGTGACAACTAAGCATACATCCACATAAGGTGGAGAGTCTTCAAACAATGTGAGAGGATAAGTATGACTTAGGAGAGAATAAACTCTTGTATTGTCAACAACTTATAACTAACTCCTAGACTACAACTAATTAATGAAATGCATTTACATAAGTAAGCTTAAGTAAATAGAATAAATAATTAGTAAATTAATTATTTACTCTATCACCCCCCCTTAAGTACAACTTAGGAAAATGCCTTAAGCTCACAAATTTAAGATGAAATGCAGAATGGGTCTTGGCAACAAGGCATGATAGGTACCCATGTACAAATGCAAAAAAAATGTAACCTCTGAAAGCGAGGAAAGAGACAAAACATCATGGAAAAAACCCTCCCCCAAAAAGAGGTAAGAACCTAGTGAAGAATTGAAGAAGCCTCCAACTAGGGGATGTCCCTTAAAATAGGAACAAGGAGTGATCATGAAGAAAATCACTGAAGTATGAAGAAGCCACAAAATTTTCCATCAAAAAGAAAATTGCAACTACTGATCTAAAGTACCACCAAGGAAGAAGATGGTATGAACCAAGCATGTCTATATGGGAGGTGATCCATCTCACTGAAATGCATGGGTAGCCAGCCACTACAATTTCCTTGTATATAGGATCAACCACTAAAAAAATAGCTCACACTAACAAACCATCGAACCAAGGATGCACTAGAACAATAGCTATATTCAGTGGTTGATCCTATATACAAGGCGATTGCAGTGGCTAGCTACATATGCATTTCAGTGAGATGGATAATCTACCATATAGACACACTTAGTTTGTGCCTTCTTCTTCCATGAAGGTTCTTCAGATTACCAGTTTTCTTTTTGATGCTAGATTTACAGCTTCTTCATGCTTCAGTGATGCTCTTCATGATCACTCCTTGTTCCTATTTTAGGAGACATTTCCCTAGTTGGAGGCTTCTTCAGTTCTTCACTAGGTTCTCACCTCTTTTTGGGGGAGGGTTTTTCCCACATGGCTTTCTCTCTTTCTCCATTTTCAGAGGTTGCATCCTTTGCATTGTACATGGATACCTAACATGGCCTCGTTTTTGGGACCCATTATGCATTCTCCATTTTTGCATTTCTTAGTTTTGTGAGCTTAAGGAATTTCCCTACATTGTTCTGAAGGGGGGGTGTTAGAGTAAATAATTAATTTACTAATTATTTGTTCTATTTACTTAAGCTTACTTAGGTAAATGCATTCATTAATTAGTTGTAGTCTAGGAGTTTGTTATAAGTTGTTGACAATACGGGGGTTTGTTCTCTCCTAAGTCATACTTATCCTCTCACATTGTTCGAGGACTTTCCACCTTATGTGGATGTATGCTTAGTTGTCACACTTATCTCCTAGCATCTTCTAGCTTGTTCTAGGAGATTCCTGAAGCTCTTTATATTCGAGCTCCCTCATTCTATTTCATATCATAAAAAAATCACATTCCATAGTAAATACATGGTTTCTTGTGTTTGCATATTTTTCTCTCTCATATTCGCTTAGGGTTTTTCCCTTTCTCCAGGCTCTTCCTTCCTTGGCTTCCCTTTGACAAGTTATTGCATGCAGGCGATCTTGGGCGTCTTCATAGTTGGATTTCATCAACTCCAACACCTATTGTTGAAACACACGCTCTGATATCAAAATTTCATGCCCAAAATATACAAGAGGCAAAAAAACATGTAACATTTTTTTTTAAAAAGTTAATAATAATTAAACCTACTATGTTGCTAAGTTTAACTCAGTTACAACACAGATATATTGCAAGACAATGACAATAGGTCTAGAACGTTTAAAAATCAATACCTTGACATACCATGAAGGTTTATATATTAATGTAGGAATAAATCATTAAATTAAAACTTTCATTGTTTAAACGATTAATTATTTTAAACAATCCAAATTAAATTAATTAAAGAATTTAGTTGATTATTACTTTTAATTGCCCTAAGAATATTACACCATAGAACAATAGTACCTAAGCTTATTAGTAACATAATTTACAATTAATTTAAATCCCATTAACATAAATGAATAAAATATCTTCCAAGTAAAAATATCAATTAACAATATGATTCATTGATTCAAATGACCATTTAAGTAATATAAATCTTATTTATTCAGAACGTTAGATAGAACGAACTTGCTAATTAAAATAATGTCTATCATGCAATCAAACAAACTTAATTAATTTTTTTATTTTAATAACAATTAACAATATTAAAATTCAAATATAGTAACACCTAATTGTAACACAATACTACAAGCTTTATCTAATACCAAAATAAATTCTAACATTAAAAAAAATATTTAATGACTAAAATTTAAAACTTATGAATTTTATAACAAAAGAATAAATAAAATCAAAATAAAAATAAATTAAAACTAATTATTATTTAAACTACACTTTAAAAATCTACTACCTATACACCACTACATAAAATAATAAACAATACTAATATTTTAAAAAAACATATAAATTAAATCACTAACCCATTAAAACAAACTAATATTTAAACTAAAACTAATTGTAATATAAACTAACTAATATACTAACTTAATTCTTCTACAATTAACCTTTACAACATTATTTAAATAAACACTAACCTAAACTAAAACCTAAACTAACCTAACAACTAACATTCTAACTACCTAGCTCACCACCCACTAACCCATACAATCTAAACCTATGCACTTGAAAATGTGCCCGCTCAAGCCTTCACATGGGCATAATTCCCCACTTGGGTGCATTTCCAAGCACTAACCAGGTGGGATGGGGGGTGGCTGCACATTTGACACCAATCACCAAAGTATACTTGGCAATAAAAAATTGCATGTGATGGTGGGGAGAATAGAATTAGAGGCCCTACCAACATAATTTGTAAACTAAGACACCCCCAGTTTGTTATGCACACCTACTAAGTGGAGATTAATGTGGTGGGTGTAGTTTGACAACTTGTTTTTTCTTTTCTTTTTTTATAAAGGAAAAACTCAAAACCCCACTTTTAATCATAGCATACATTTAGTGGACGCAGCATGTCAAGAAGGATTGTGCCTA
This sequence comes from Cupressus sempervirens, assembly GCA_028749045.1. Classification (NCBI taxonomy): domain Eukaryota; kingdom Viridiplantae; phylum Streptophyta; class Pinopsida; order Cupressales; family Cupressaceae; genus Cupressus; species Cupressus sempervirens. Next base: position 134,089,767 of record CM053792.1, read on the forward strand.
GGACTAGAAGGGATTAATGCATAAAGTTTACTATTCGAAAATTTAGGATATTTAGGATATTTGAATACAATTTCTTCCTTTAATTATTATTATTTTATTTTATTTTTAAATTTAAAACCAAAGTATCCATATAGAATATTCTCTGTTACAAGATGGGATTAGAACAGTTTGCCCATACAAAATCCAGAGGGCTTTTTGCTCTTGGAAGCATAATTTTTTTTAAGTGTTATTTTGTCTAAATATGAAATTCTAAAATAATTTATTTTTTTCTAAATGGATTTATAGCTTAGAGTTCAATAGTTTGTTTTCACAATAATGCAAGACCAATTTTATCTCCAATAAAGCACGAAATCAAATTGATGATTCAACCATATCAAATTTTTTTTTTCAAAGCATAAACTGAACTCAAAATTGCATAAAATTGCATGTTACCATTTTATCTATTTTTCAAAACAGCATGCATATAACTAAGAATACAAAAATCTCATAAGCAATTCTATCACTCAATCATTTTTTTTTATTAAACCATCTGATTCAAAGGCTCTACTAGGAAAGAACCAGTAAGAAAACTCGACATCATTGCTACTTCAACAATGAGTTTAAAAATACATTTTACATAGGATTTCAATCTCAAGGAGAAATCTCCTTTACACAACTAAATTTCAAAAATGAATTGAATCTCCTTCTTGGTCCTTAACAAGGAATCCATTTCAAAGTTTGCAATATATCATGGTGATCATGGAGAGAACTACAAGTGACCAAGAGACAACCAATCATAAGATGAAGACTAAGTCAGACATTCACTCCCAAACTGAGTTTTGACAACAAGTCTGACATCAAACCAAACTAGGGAGAAGGTGGATTTTTCTGACAGGAGATGTCAGACACAACACCAAAATAGGTGCCCTTTCAAGGCTATAAATTCAAGAACTTCCATTCTTCATTCTTACACTCCAAAACTCATATGTAGTTTGTGTTGACAAGTAGGAGTTCATAACACCCTACTCTCTCTCCCTATTCTCGTCCTGAGAAGAGACCCTACACTATCAGAGTCCAACAAAAGATCTTCCCCCATACATGGCCACTTTGGCCCTATCCAAGGGTGAGTAATTCCAATACACCCATACAATCCCTTCAAAAATTCAAAACAAAACACAAGGAAAGACATTGAATAAAACCCATTTTCAATCCCTGCCAACATACTCGACACACACACAACTACATAAGTACTAAAACTAAAACATGAAGCACAAGAAGAAACAAAAATGAGCTTAAGTACACCTACCTTCAAAAATTGGGTTATGGAAAATGGACAAAATTTGAGATGAGCTTGCTTTCCTCTCCTTCTCCTTCAATTCTGAAAACCACTCTAAAACTAGAGGTTGGGTGAACACCCAAAATCCTCTCAAAATTTCCTCTAAATAAGATCCTAAACTCAACCGCCTTTAAAAAGAAATAACTCCCCCACTTGCCCAAAAGTTCTAGAGGCTTCTAAACTCAACTAGAGCTAAGGCTAACTTGAAGGTGGAGTTAAAGTCATCCAACTCAAGATGAAAACTATCAATTTTTGGAATAAAGCAAAAATGGGGTTTTTGAGTGACCATAAAAGTCAACAAAAGGGGCTAGGGGGTGGAAAATGCCCCCAACCCATACCCATACCCCTTGGGTACTTAGATTTCATTATTTTAGGCTTTTAGGATTAATTTGGGACCTAAAAAAAGCTAGGAACTTTTAGGACTATCTAACAACCTTCAAAATGCAGATTAAACATGAATCAGGATTAGGGGTAATTAATCTTGATTAAAACTTGATTAGTAAAGAGGTCACTAACGTAGTCCAACTTATATCTTTAGGTTGCTTAGTAATCGTAACTATCATGCTAAAAAGCATATACAATTCACAAGTGTCAAGCGACACTATAAAAACACTATTATGAAATATTAACATTTATTGATTACAGAATGATACATTCATAAATCTCACAATAAAAATAAAATTCAAACAATAGGGTTTCCACAAATGCTACATAGGGTTTAGTTTCATTTCTCCGTTAGGCTTCTTAGCTAAAATATGTTGCACACTCATTGCACACATCAGTAGCTCAAGAAAAACACATGCACATATGTATATAACGTATTGGAGAAATCTCATAAATTAAAATATTCATCTTTCAAATAATCAATTATTTATCTCGTTCTACTCATATTCTCAATCATTAAAATTGCATAATCAAAGTGTTAATTCTAAATTCACTTACTTGATAAAAATACATGTTCATAAAACATTAAATGAAAAAATCAAATATCTAAAAGTAAACATCACGCCACATGAAATAACATAATATGTTCAGTGTATCTGATAGTGTCTCGACATATCGAGTCATGAGTATCAAAATAATAATGTATCAACTATGCTACGATGGGTTGGTTTGAGTCCTCACACAAACTATCAATAGAATATAAATCCTCATAGTTAGTCTTACCATCAAGAGTTATAGATCCAATACCTTTAACTCAGCATATTGCATTGTTTCCAACTCTAACAATGCCTCAATCATGACTTTTGAAGTTAACAAATTTTCTCATATCACCAGTTATATGATGTAAATAGCCACCATCAATTATCCAGTCAGATTTCTTTTCAACCTGTGATACCAAATCCATTTTCTCTAGACTTTCTTCTTTAATAGCTACAAATCCAATTTCATAATTACTAGCACTTACTATTTGTTCATTAGAATCATCTTCTTCATTTGCATACAAATATTCACTATGTCTTCTAGGTTTGAAATTAAATTTGAACTTTTTTCTATTGTTTAGGACACTTAGATGCATAATAACCATATTCATTACATGTCCAACACTTAAAGATTTTCTTGCCATATTTTTCTCATCTTACCAAAAGGGGTCTTCCTTCCTTAATCTGTATGTCCTCATCAGTTCTTTTGATGCTAGCAAAGTCTCCTCTAGAATGTGTGATCCTTAATAAACTAGGTTGAATATTCAAGGTACTAAAATTTGTCTCTATTCTGGTCAATTCTCTGGACTGTCTAACATCATTCTCAACTACTTCAAGTCTTCCAAGCAACGGTTCCTTTTTGAGGTCTTTGCTACAAGAGATCAACAACTATATCATTTGAACTGCTGGCTTAAATGGTCATCTTAAGCTCTTCAATATCTTCCATATCACCCATCACCTTCTTTATTACTCCTTTAGATCTAATACCTACAATAATTTTTTATATTTTGCCTAAAAATGTTCTTATAGATTCATCTTCCATCATCTTAGCATCTTGAAATGCACAAATTCAACTTTGTGACCTCAATATCTTCCATATCACCCATCACCTTCTTTGTTACTCCTTAAGATCTAATAGCTACAATAATTTTTTATATTTTGCCTACAAATGTTCTTATAGATTCATCTTCCATCATCTTAGCATCTTGAAATGCACAAATTCAACTTTGTGACCTCAATATCTTCCATATCACCCATCACCTTCTTTGTTACTCCTTGAGATCTAATAGCTACAATAATTTTTTATATTTTTCCTACAAATGTTCTTATAGATTCATCTTCCATCATCTTAGCATCTTGAAATGCACAAATTCAAGTTTGTGACCTCAATTTCTTAGAATTTTCATCACCTTCAAAATTATTTTCCAAAGCTTTCCAAATCATATGAGAAGTAACAAGTGACTTTACCTAATTGTACTCAATGTCAGGGAGTGTAGAGAATAGTACTTCTATAGCTCTCATCTCACACATAATATAATCTCTTTCTTCCTTGGTACAACTTTCCAAATCTTACTCAACAATGGTCTTCTTTTCAAATTTTATCAAAATCCAATATCTTGGACCCATACACAACAGATGCATCTTCATCTTTTCCTTCCAACTATCATAATTTGTTCCATCAAACTTTGTACTATCTTTCTTGAACATATTCACCATGGATCTCACAAAGTTGTTGAACTTTATCTTCAAGGACCTGATGCTCTAATGCAAATTTTTAGAAATAATAGTCCATCGAGGTAATTGAGAGGGTGGGGGGTGAATTAGCTATCCAATGATTAAAACATTTATCAACTTTAAACATGCTTAACCATTCAACCAAAGTAACAACAACCATACAAGATGAACATAAACAATTACAACAAATATGTTAACTAGAGAAATCTTTGAGAGGGAAAACCCCACTGGGAATGATGCCCACAAGATGATGTACTAATACAAATATTCCTTGTTAGAGGATAAACCTTATTAATATTCTATTACAACATTTAGTACATATAGGTCCCTATTAGGAGACTTTGAATCCTTGTTAGAATATTCCAACCCTATTAGGAGTTGTAAGAAGATAGAAGGAACCACTATCCAAACAACTTCTAGGGAAAGATCACCGAATTCATTGTCCAACTAATCTCTCAAATATTCATTTCAAAATAATTGTATGTACTATACTTTAACTCCTTTCCTCTATCCTCTCAATAGGACCAATCATTGTCATACATTGTAGACTAGGTCACAAACCCCAGATCCAAGTATCCAACTTTGGATCACACAATAAAACATCAGTAATGAAGATACCTTCATTGTCACTCTATTCTATTCAACTTTAAATTCTACTCTTTGTGCTACTTACAATCATTCCTACATCTCACATACAACACTTCATGATAAAGGAAAATGTCCCTTCTTTATATCGAGCCCATAAAAAAATTCTCTAAGTCAGCTATTAAACCTTATCAATTAATTATTAAGGACCACATCAAGAACATGTTACACTTAGTGATAACATTAGTCTTAAATGTTGCAACTTAAATGACTTTTGTACATGCAATTTTATAATGAGAAATCTTAACTACTTCATCACCAACATGTTTTCTTCACATATGTTACTTCAATTTCTCAGAATAACAATTTTGCTAAGAGATATAACAAGTTTACCAAAACATGCCTCTGTAAACTCTATCTCAGAATACTCATCACCAAAACTTTCATAACTTCTTCTAGACTTAATATCTTATGCTTTCAATATTAGCTATGAAAACTAGACACATAGTATGATCTCCATTTAGCCTTACTTCAAGAAAATGCTCAACTGTCTATCCATACCAACTTGATCTTTCAATTATTTTTCCATTAGATACAACAAAAAATTATTATGTTGATATCAATGAAAAATACAAACATATCATCATGATAATATCCAATCATGTTTCCACAATAATCCCCCATAGGAAAATCATTAGCATTCATTCTTCTAGCAATGTTATTGTAGGCACAAGCTACAAACTAGTTAAGAAAGAACACAACTATGATTTGGTCAATCTATAACTTATTCACTTGGTAGAGACCCTAGAAGAAATAAGGAAAATAATAGCTCCCATATGTCTTGTTCTTTTATTATTTTTATATTAGTTCATGTACAAAATTGATTCCCATGATATGAGATGTGGTATGGGATTAGATGAAACCACTTACAATGAAGATAAATGATTTCATGATTCAGATAAGTGACAACTTGGAAGTAGTTATGGATGAGTACTTTGATACTTTCAATTAAAAGATAAAGTATAGCTTTAGGAGCCCTAATTTGTCATCAATGACTAACCTCTATCTAACTAGAAGATGTCTTGTGCCCCATTACCTAGGTTTATAGTAAGTTTGATTGCTTATTACTATTATTATGACATATAATTCTTACCAGATACTTATTACACATTTGTTGAGGTCCTTATTTCTAAATTTTCATGTTTAAGACATCTTCATTATGAGGTAAATACTGATGAATTTTTAGCAACCATCATTTCATTATTGGAAAAGGAGATAGAAAAGAATGCTAAACCTTTTGGTACCTATCAGACTACCAAAATAAAGATGATGATGCATACTAAGGTTCTTAAGGTGGACACGAAAAGAAAGAAGATGATACAAAGTTTAGAGGTACATTTGGTGAAGTTCCACTATAGATTACAAAAGAAAAAGGTGAAGACCTTAGAACTGAGGATGAAGATGAAGGTGATGTTGATGATGATGAAGAATAAGAAGGAAAAGGTATGGAGTTATCTTTTGCTAAGTCCAAGGAAACCAAAAGTATAGAGATAGTTGTACTTGAACTAGAGGTGAAAATATATTTGAAGAAGGTCGCTACCAAGCCTACAACTAAGCAATTAAGGATCAAAAGACAAAGATTCAAGGAAACTAGTTCTAGAGATGTTAAGCCATTACATAAAGGAGTTATAAAAAATAACCAAGCCTACACTAGTGCCAAGTGCAACAAAAAGATAGACAATATCTGAAGCAATGGAGTTGAGAAAACAATGCAAGAAACTAATTGTTAGGCTTTCTCTAATTTGATGTGCTTTGATACCAATTGTTAGAATTAATGAATGCTGATATGGTGGGTGAATCATTACTCAATAAATTTTAGCCTAACTATGGATATCATTAACACAAGTTAAACTTGCATATATGATCAAAATAGAAAGTAAACATAACCATAATATAATGCAACTCATAACTCTATTATATGTTAACTAGGGAAAACCTAAAGCCAAAAAAAAAATTCTAGAGATGGTACCCATAAAATGATCCACTAATCAAAAGTATCTTGTAAAAGATATTGATATTGTTTAGATTCTATTATATATGTATAGTCTATATATCCTTCTTAGAGGACTAGGCCTTAGTAGAAGCCTCAATCTTATATGAAGTCAGTATTACAATATAAAAAGTATGCTAGAAGAGATCACTACTCAAATAAGAAATAATAGATCTTTACAATTAATTTGATTAGATTTCCACAATCCATAATAGTTATGATACTGAGTTTCTAGATTAGATTGTGTAAAGATTTTTGTCATCAAATTCTTTACAAGATTTATGGATTAGTTATGAAAAGATCTTTACAATGTTATCAAGATGATAAATCCAAAAACTTTTTACATAGTGTTGATATCTTTAATATCTAATTTTTCATTAGAGCTCTATCTTCAAAACTAATCCTACATCCATACTTCTATGTACCAAATTAGCATTAATACCATTTATTTAACATTACATTACAATACCACACTTCACTAAACAAAACCTTCTTCCTTTATACCAAAATATTTCATCATATTGGCCTTACTTCTTGGTACATCATAACATTACATTAAATTTTAACACTTCACTTTTTAAAAGAATCTTCTTTTGTACCATACCATTTCATCTTATTATCCTTTATTCTTGATACTTAGCTAATTCTCTTGAATTATATTTTTCCATGTGTGTGTTAACATATAAGATATCCTCCAAAAATTGTTAAGTCATTGTTCTTGTAAATCAAAACAATCCCTTAACCAAAATGCCTCTACTCTTTCTTTACCTCTATTATGTCTATTTAGTCTTGTACCTAGTAAACTAGCTACAACATTATCCATATGCATCTAAAAGTTAAGAAATATTACCCATTTACTCTTCATTATCCATATTATGTTCACCAAAGAGCACACAAGACCAACTACCTCTAGTGAACTGAACTAAACAAAATACAATAACTATGTATTATTTTATTGATTTTTACTTAGGAAAATTCCTAGGTCATAGTATACCAAAAAAAAATTAAATTCTTTTTTTCCCTTTTCATAAACGTATATTTTTCCATAACTAAAAACCCTAATAAACCTCCTTAGCAAAATTGACAACAATTTGTAAACTAAGATCTACACTCAAATTCTTGATGTCAATTTTTATTCCAACTATAACCATAACTATGAAATTTAGGGATAACATTAGTCTTAAAAACCTTGTTCTTCTAGACATTGGTTGTGTGGCAAGGTTTCTAACAGTAATAACATGTTGGATTCATAAGTTTTGGAGTTGCATAAACATTAATTTTATTAGATTAATTTGATGAATTTGTCCTTTCTTTGTAGTAGGATGCTTGATATATCCTAGTCTAAGGGTATGTGCAAGATCATGGCCAACCTAACTATGCTCTTAAGTGGCAATAAAAAATTAGTGAATCCAAGTAATGTCAACTTGACATTCAATTTTCTACTTGTTATAATATTTGTATCAAAAATTTGAGAGAAAAGAGTCTCTAGAAAATTAAATTTAGTTTCTAAACTACTAGGCCTTATCTTAAAAAAGAAAAAATTGATTGGTCAAAATTTTCAATTTTAATACAATAGTATGCAAATTTTAGGACAAAAATAAGCTGTAGACGTATGTCTGACCACCTTAATCAAAATAAAAATTATATTTTTAAATAATATTCTAGATAGAAGAAGTAGACTCATGCTTGGATGTGACACATAATTTAGGTATTTTTATTCAAAATAAATAAATAATTATTAATTTTCTACTTTAATATTTTTGGAATAAAAAAACTCTTGTATCTAACCACCTTAACTAATTCAAAACTCTATAAAATTTAATTTACTTTTGTCCCTTATAGTAGAAGAAGCATAGAATATGATGGATCTTTTGGATTTCAAAATTTTTATACCATTTGAAAGTTATAGTTGTTTTTCAAGTAATGTGTCAATTAACACTTTATATGTAACTCCACTTACTGAAGACGTAATTTGACAAACCTTACATTTATGGAAAGAGAAGAACATTCTTAAGAAACACTTTTTATTTCATCAAATTTTGGTGAAAAAAAGTTGTTAGCTACATGTTTGAAGTAATAAAAACACTCAAGAATAGGCCAAAACAAAATTTTGGGACATTTTTAAAGTTCACCATAATGTTTAGTATCAAAAGATATAGTAGGCCTTATAAAGGCATTAATTGTTTTCATTTAGTATCAAGATTAGTGGGAAATAAGTTGGAATAGATTTTGAAATGCTTTGAGGCATTTCAGAACTAAATATTTTTTAGATTGCCAATTTTTGGCACACCATGATCCTACACATACCCCTGATGGTATCCTAGATTCTTCTTTGACCTCTTATTTGTTCATCCAATTTTATGATACATTCCGCAAGTCTCTTCAATTGTTCATTGGCTTCCCTTTTATTATTATAGATAATTCCTAGTTGTTCATTTAATAACCTCAATTTAGTAATTGGATATGTGCAGGATCATGGTCAACAAAACTATTGCCTTGAGTGAGAGTAAAAATCTAGCAAATCAAGGTTATGTCAACTTGACACATAATTTTAAAGTGGTTCTACACTTTATATCAAAAATTTGTCAAAAAATAATCTACAGGAAATTGAATGTAGTTTCTAAACTACTAAGTCTTATCTAGAGAAAAAAATTACTTGACTGGTCAAAAGTTTGGATTTTAATGCATAACTACAAAAATTTCAGCGCGAAAATAAAAAGTAGGTGTATGTTTGACCACCTTAATCAAAACAAAATGATAATATTTTTTAATATAATTATAGATATAAAAGGTAGACTTGAGCCTGGATGTGATGCATATTTTGGGGTTTTTTTTAAATTTTATATCAATAAGAGGCTAAAGCCAATATTCATTATTATTATTTGATGTGATTAATTATTAAGCTTTTGTAGATTCATACCCAAGACCTCTTGAATAAGATGCTCACAATTTACCCTTGTGTTGTAGGCGCTTGCCTTATTTTTGGGTATTTTTATTCCAAATAAATAACTAAATATGAATTTTCTACTATAACTTTTCCTAAATAAATAAACTTATATGTCTAACAACCTTAACTAATTGAAAACTTTACCAAATTATTTATTTTCCCTTATACTAGGTGAAGCATAGAGTGTGATGCAACTTTTGGATTTCAAAAATGTTATACCATTTGAAAGTTATAGCTATTTTTCAATCAGTATGTCATTTGGCACTTTATAATCATCTTCATTAAAAATCAACTAATAAATACTTATTGAACTCAAAAATTGAGATAAATTATATTGATGGAATCTTGCGATTGTTATAAAAAAATCCTTTTCATTTCATTGAATTTTGATGAAAATAATATTATCAAATGTCTACTCAAAGTTTGACTACCAATGAAACCTTTCTCAATTACATTTTTAGAGTTGACCAAACATGTTTGTTAAATACTAAGCCTAATCGAGTATCTGATACTAGATTAGATGCCCAAGCAAAAATTCTTCCCCAAACTTTCCAATTTTTGAAATTTTGGAGGCAAACCAACCGTGTTAGATGGAAACAAAAATTTGGGAAGTGCGAGCATTAATATTATTACATATGATTATTATTATTATTAACTATTATTATTATATATGATTATGTTTATGATTATTACTATTATTATTTGATATGGAGTGGGCTAAAGCCTAAATTCATTAATATTATTTGTTTGACATTAATTCTTATGTGTTAAACTTGAGTGGATTCAAACCCAAGACCTCTCTATTGACAAGCTCATAACTTACCATTGTGTTATAGGCTCTTGCCTTATTATTATTATTATTACACATGATTATGATTATTATTAATATAATATATAGTAATATACATCGTTATTATTATTATTAAATATAATATAGTAATATATATGATTATTATTGTTATATAATCTAGTAATATATTATTATACTAAAATATATAGTATTATATTATTATGAAATATAATATTGCCATGAAATGCATTAAAAGGGCTCATAGGTTAACCTATGACCCTTTTGACGTAACCTATAACCCCTTTTGATACATTTGAACTAACCAAATGGGTCTCTAGGGGTTGTAGGGCCCCTAGGCACATGTGTTGTCATGAAATATGTTGAAAGGGGTTGTACATTAACCTATGACCCGTTTCAATACATTTGAACCATCTAAATGGATCCCTAGGGGTCCTAGGGCCAAATGCATCAAAAGGGGTCATAGGTTAACTTGTGACCCCTTTCAACACATTGAGATCAACCAGGTAGGTCCCTAGGGACATATGTTATGAAATGAATTAAAAGGGATCATAGGTTAACCTATGACCCCTTTCAACTCCCTAGGGCCCCTAGGGACACGTTTTGTCATGAAATGCATCAAAAGAGATCATAGGTTATCGTATGACCTCTTTTCATGCATTCAAACAAAAAAAATGGTTCCTTAGGAGTCTTAGGGCCCCTGTGGACATATGTTCTCATGAAATGTGTTGAAAGGGGTCATAGGTTAACCTATGACCCCATTCAATGCATTTAAACCAAACAAATAGGTCCCTATGGGTCCTAGGCCTCCTAGGGACATATGTAGTCATGAAATGCATCAAAAGGGGTCATAGGCTAACCTATGACCCCTTTTGACATCCCTAGGGACATATGTTGTCATGAAATGCATCAAAAGGGGTCATAGGTTAACCGATGACCCCTATCAACACATTCAAATCAACCAAATGGGTCCCTAAGGCCCCTGGGGACATATGTTGTCATGAAATGCATCAAAAGGGGTCATAGGTTAACCTATGACACCTTTCAACACATTGGAACCAACCCAATGGGTCCCTAGGCTTCTTAGGGAAACTATGGACTTATGTTGTCATGAAATGCATCAACCTATGACCCGTTTTGATGCATTGGAACCAACCAAATGGACCCTTAGGGGTTTTAGGGACCCTAGGGACATATGTTGTCATGAAATGGGTTGAAAGGGGTAATAGCTTAGCCTATGACCCCTTTCAAAGCATCTTAACCAACCAAAGGAGTCCCTATAGGTCCTATGGTGCTGAGGAACATATGTTGTCATGAACTATGTCGAAAGCAATCATAGGTTAACCTATGACCCCTTTTGATGCATTAGAATCAATCAAATAGGTCCATAGGGGTATGAGGGCCCATAGGGGCATATGTTTTCATGAAATACATCGAAAGCTATCATAAGTTAGCCTATGACCCCTTTTGATGCCTTAGGATCCCTAGGGATATATGTTGACATGAAATGTGTCAAAAGGGGTCATATGTTATCATATGACCCCTTTCAACACATTCAAACCAACCAAATGGGTCCCTAGTGGTCCTAAGGCCCGTAGAGATATATGTTATCATCAAATGCATTGAAAAAACAAAATGGGTCCCCAGGGTTCTTAGAGCCCCTAGGGACATATGTTGTAATGAAATGTGTCAAAAGGGGTCACAGGTTAACCTATGATCCCTTTCAATGCATTGGAACGAAAAAAATAGGTCCTTCGGGGTCCTAGGGCCCCTAGCGACATATGTTGTCACGATATGCATTAAAAGGGATCATAAGTTGACATGTGTTATTGTAAAATGTATTGAAAGGGGTCATAGGTTATCATATGACCACTTTAAATACATTCAAACCAACAAAATGAGTCCCTATGGGTCTTAGGGCCCCTATGGACATATGTTGTCATAAAATGTATTGAAAGGGTTCATAGGTTTTCAATGGATTTAAACCAACCAAATGGGTCCCTAGGTGTCCTAGCGCCCCTAGGGACATATGTTGTCATTAAATGCATCAAAAAGGGGTCAGAGGTTAGCCTATGACCCCTTTCATCTCATTCAAATCAACCAAATAGGTCCCTACTAGTCCTAGGGCCCCTAGAGACATATGTGTCATGAAATGCATTGAAAGGGGTCATGGGTTATTGTATGACCCCTTTTAATGTATTGAAACCAACCAAATGGGTCCGTAGGGATCCTAGGGCCCTTAGGGACATACATTGTCATGAAATGCATCTAAAGGTGACCCCTTTCAATGCATTTTAACCAACCAAACGGATCTCTAGTGGTCCTAGGGCCCCTAGGGACATATTTTTTCATGAAATATGTTGAAAGGGGTCATTGGTTAACCTATGACCCCTTTTGACACATTTTAACTAACCAACTAGGCCCCTAGGTGTCCTAGGGCCCCTAGGGACATATGCTACCATGAAAAGTGTTGAAAGTGGTCACAAGTTAACCTATGACCCCTTTCAATGCATTGAAACCAATCAAATGTGTCCCTAGGGTACCTAGGGCCCCTAGGGACACATATTGTCATGAAATGCATCCAAACGGGTCATAGATTATCCTATGACCCATTTCTATGCATTTGAAACAACCAAATCGATCCTTAGGTGTCTTAGGGCCCCTAGGAACATATGTTGTCATGAAATACATTGAAAGGGGTGATAAGTTAACCTATGACTCCTTTCGACACATTGGAACCAACCGAATGGGTCCTTAGGGGTCCTAGATCTCCTAGGGACATATAATGTCATCAAATCTATCGAAAGGGGTCATACATTTTTTGGAAATGTAAGAGGAGTAACTGAGAGGGGAGTGTGAAATAGTTACCACTAAAATAAATCTCAGATCCTTGAGATGTCAACTATAAAATTCAAACTAACAAAAATGATTATTGTTCAAAAATTATTGCAACTCATTAAATGCAGCATGGGAATTATGTTAGTAAATGTTAAGATGTTATTAGTAATCACTTGCAAGCATGAAAGAAATAACATGAACACATGAGACACTATGAGTCAAAATGGAAACCAAATTTTAAAAAAAACACCAATGTAACTAGTTACTATTTTTCATTCTTCTAAAGTTAGCCCTCTTAGGAGCCAACCCTATTAAAAGTTACAAAACACAGTGTTAGGTGTGACCCTATTAAAGGATTTAATCACGTTGTTACGAGTTGCCTTGCAAAAGGTCTTGAAACAATTTAATGTAATTGCAACCTTCCTAGAGGATTTACAAATGGCTATTATAAGAACTTTGTTAAGATATTTTAAATCACTGATACAATGGTTATAGAACAATAATGAAATGATAAATAGGAGATAATTTTCCAAGTCAAGCTGTGATATTGCTATCATGATTTAACTTTATGATTTTTGAGTCAAACCCATTGACCCATATTGCATGAGTAGTGATTCAACATGAATCTATCTCTCATGAGAATAAATGGAACACTTAGCACTCATTGGATCTAGGTGATGCTCACAGCAGTGAAGCATTCAGACTTCCTAGGAGGTCACCCATGCCAGTACTGCTCCAGCTTGAGTGCACTTAACTACGAAGTTTCCTCCATGGTTAAACCCAAAGCTTGTAATCCCATTTACAAAACATTCACCAAGTTTTGCACCTTATGAACCACTCACCTAATGAATGGTTCATATGGCACAACACTTGATGAAGGTTTTGCAAATGGGGTTACAAGCTTTCTATTTAACCATGGAGGAAACTCTATAGTTAAACACGCTCAGGATGGAGTAGTAATGGGTGACCTCTTGGGAAGTGCCAGTGCTTCACTCCTATGAGCATAACCTAGATCCAATCAGTGCTAAGAGTTCCATTTACTCTCGTGAGAGATGGATTCATGTTGAATCACTACTCATGAAATATGGGTCAATGAGTTTGACTCAAAAATCACACAATTAAATCTTGATAGCAATATCACAATTTGACTTCTTGTGGAAATTATTTCCTACTTATCAATTGATGAGCTTAGGGGGATTTATAATGAATTGTTCATAAGGCACAACACTTGGTGAAGGTTTTGCAAATTGGGTTGCAAGCTTCATGTTTAACCATGGTTGAACTCTATAGTTAAGCACACTCAAGTTAGAGTAGTACTAGGAAGGGTGACCTCCTAGGAAGTCCCAGTGCTTCACCCCTATGAGTATCACCTAGATCCAATAAGTGCTAAATGTTCCACTTATTCTCATTAGGGATGGATTCATGTTGAATCACTACTCATGAAATGTGGGTCAATGAGTTTGACTCAAAATCAAGCAGTTAAATCTTGATGGCAATATCACAATTTGACTTGTTGTGGAAATTATATCCTACTTATCAATTGGTGACCTTAAGGGGATTTCTAATGAATGGTTCATAAGGTACAACACTTGGTGAAGGTTTTGCAAATTGGGTTGCAAGATTTGGGCTTAACCATGGAAGAAACTTCATAGTTAAAGTTGTTCAAGCTGAAGTAGTAATAGGATGGGTGACCTCCCAGGAAGTCCCAATGCTTCACTCCTATGATTATCACCTAGATCCAATAAGCACTAAGAGTTCCATTTATTCTCATGAGAGATGGATTGATGTTGAATTACTACAAATGAAATATGGGTGAATGAGTTTGACTAAAAAATCACACAGTTAAATCCTGATACCAATATCACAACAATGAAGTGACTTTATTATGATTCAAGTGAATTTTTTATTATAGATCTCTATTCTAGTTCATACTTCATCCTTCCTAATTTAATAACATTTTTCTACTCCACAAGGATATCTACTTATCCTTCAACTTTTCTTCCTTTCTTCTTATCTCTTTCAATGAACTTATTCAACGTGCATATCACACATTGAAATCACAACTTGACCTTTTACTTATACCTTTAAGATTGTCAAGTTGGCTCAAATACAAATTAGAATAACTAATATTCATCACCTTAGTTAGCTAGAATCAATAGGTAATATAATTAAGCTTTACATGGTAGAATAAGAAAATCCTTTGGTAGCCAACCCAACTTGGTAGAAACTAATTTTGAAGTGATTTCTTGTGTTCACCAATAGAATCTTGGTTAACACTATGAACTTACAAAATTCCTTTGGTAACTAAGTTAACTTGATTAACACTAAATCTTGTCAAATTTTCCTTCGTTAACTATGTGATCTCGGTTAACCATATTTTTTGCATAACTTCCTTTGAAGCTTGAGTGAGCTTAGTAGATACTGCCTTCTGTAAAGAGTAAACTCAAGAATGCTTGGTAGACTAGAAAAATTATCTTCACTGACTAAGTGAGCTCAGCATGCACTGACTATCAACTGGTATGAGATTTGTGTAACATGAAAGACAACACATAATTAATCAATTGTATCCAACAATCTCCCTCTTTGGCATTAATAGCAACACAACATGTCATAGCATAATGAAATTTGGAGAACAAGACTCCCTCTGTCAGAAAGTTTCTCCCTCTTTAATTTTACACAAAGGAACTTCTCCTATAGTATTCTACCTCTATGAAGGAACTTCTTAACTTCTCCCTCTACAAAATTTCAGAAATATATGATAGTAAACTTCTCCCTCTTTGACAAAAAATGCTAAAGAAAATTATAAATAGTGCCAATGTACCTTGAGTATAGATTGATTTTCAATATGTCCTTGTGAATACTACATCAACTAATTGATCTTCAACTTGGTTCTTGTTGATGCATCACTGAACTTTATTTAGTGAGCCTTAGATAGGGGAATAACCCCTAGCTTACCTCTTAGATACAAAAATACATCCTTAGGTAATCGCTTGGTGAATATATCTGCAATTTGTTCTTTTGTATGCACATATTCCAATCTAATTTCTTTGCCTTGATTCTCTTACAAGGTGATATTTTATAGAAATATGCTTTGTTTTGGAGTGCATCACTAGATTCTTTGATATGTTGATTGCACTAGTGTTATCACAATACATCACTATTGGCTCTTTGATTTCAACCTTCATTCCTTCCAACAACTATTTGAACCAAACAATGGTAAAACAAGTCACTGCTACTACTACATATTCTACTTCTATTGTGGATTGAGATGTGTAGTTTTGCTTCTTGTTTGTCCAAGACACTAGCCTTTTACCAAGAAAGAATGCTCCACCACTGGTGCTATTTCTGTCATCAAGATTTCATGCCCAATCAACATCAATAGATACTTTTAGGTCAAAAATACCTCCAAGTTTGTACCATAAGCCATAGTTTTTAGTACCTTTAAGATATCTTAAGATTATTTTTATTTATATCATGTGGTTTTCTCTAGTTAAGCTAAGAATCTTGCCACAATTCTAACTACTAAGAAAATATCAGGCCTTGTATGTACCACATATTCTCATTTCTCAATCATTGATCTGTATAAGGTCTGATCCACTTCTTTGGAGTCATCATCTTTGGTAAGCTTAAACCTAATACATATAGGGGTTCCAACTAGTTTTGAATCCTCCAATTCCAAATTTTTTGAGTATCTCTTTGATATAATTAGATTGACTGATATAGATACCATTTTTGTTTTGTTGTATCTACAATCTAACAAAAAAAATTATTTCACCAAACACGAAAATCTTAAATTCTTTATTCATTTTTTCTAAGAATGCTTTGCTTAAGTCATCATTTCTTGTGAATAGAGTACTAATCTATATCAAATAATTATGTAGTCTTTCATACATGCTCTAGGAGCTTTTTTAAGACCATATAGGGCTTTGTGTAATTTGTAGACCATGTCCCTTTTTCCTAGATCAATAAAACCTTCTAGTTGTTCATTGTAGACTTCCTCATCAAGAATTTCTTTCAAGAATGCAAATTTAATATCCATCTAATATACTTTGAATCCTTTTTGAACTACATAATCCAATTAAGTCCTAATTCCTTCTAATCTAGCTACAGGGGAAAAAGTTTCACCACAATCAATACCTCCCTTAGAATAGCCTTTACATACCAATCTTACTTTGTTTCTTGACACTTTTCTATCTTCATTCAGCTTATTTTTGAATACCCACTTTGTACCAATCACATTTTAGTCTTTGGGCCTAGGTACAAGAGTCTAAGTTTTATTATTTTCTATCTATTCTATTTCTTCATTCATAGCCTTAATCCAACTTTCATTTTCCAATGCATCTTTAACACTTCTAGGTTCAAATTCAGCAAGTAAACATGTACCTTTTAGTTTGCTTCTTGTCATTGTTCCATCAGATTAGTCTCCAATTATTTGATCAGGTGCATGATGTCTTCTGACATATTTAGCCAATACAAGTTCTTTGACTTTTGAATAAATTGAGCAATCTTTATTTTGAATCTCAAATTTTGGCTCGGGTCCTTCTATTTGTGACTCATGTTCTTTAGATTCAGTATGCACTAACTCAGTAACCTCTGAATGTGACTTGGGTCCCTATGAATCGGTTTGCACTTCTTGAAACTTAGTAACTAATGTAGATTTTGAGAGCTAAGTAGATGAAGTCTCTTTTTTGTCAAATGTGTTTGGAAATGTATCAAGTTCATAGTAGAAAAATCTTTTGTAATCTTCTAGTTCCTATTTGCTTTCTTCTTTAGTCTTTTCTACAAACACATCAATTCTCACGTGTGCACTTTCTATGATTTTGTAAGTGCATAAATTCAAACATTTGTATGCTTTACTTTTGTAGGAATACCCTAAAAATATACCTTCATCTCCCTTTTCATCAAATTGTCTTTTCTAGATTCTTTCAAGATATAAAATTTGTTGCCAAATACTTTCAAGTAACTTACATTGGGTTTGTAGCCATACCATAGCTCGTAGGGACTTTTTTTTGAGTCCTTCAACTGAACTCAGTTTAAATTATGAATTGTATTGCCGATATCTTCATTCCAGTATTTGATAGCAACATTCTTCTCAATTATTAGTGTCCTTGAATAATCCATAATGGATCTATTTCTTTTTTCATCTATTCCATTCTACTAAGGAGTACCAAGAGTTGATACTTGTCTTTTGATTCCTCTTTCAATGTAGAAATTTTTGAATTTGTTTAAGATGAATTCACCACCTCTATCTAATCTCAAGCATTTCAATCTTTTTCTAGTTTCTTTTTCTACTCTAGCCAAATACCATTTGAATTTCACAAAAGCTTCTAATTTTTCTTTGAGATACATAATAGTTATCATTCTAGAATAATCATCAACAAAAAGAATGAATAAAATTTCTCCACTATAAGTTTCTATTCTAATGGGTCCACATAAATCAATATGCACAATTTCCAAGGCATCTTTCGACTAACATTTTTTTCTTTTAGAACTAGTCTTTCCCATTTTACTAGTTTAGCAATTCTTGCATAATTCAACATCAAGTTTCTTCAAACTAGGTAGACTTCTTACTCTTCTAAGGTTCCTAATCTTGACCAAATTATCAAAGTTTACATGACATAGTCTTCTATACCATAGCTAGCTTTCTTCTACTTGAGAAATAAAACATCAAAAATCACCAAGATCAAGATAAAAATGGTTACCTTTTGTTTGTCTACCTGATCCAATCAAATTTCCTTGGATATCCAGCAGTCTTGCTTTTTCATTCATGAATTCTACCTTGAACCCAATGTTGTTTAGATGTGCCACACTTAGTAAATTATGTTTTAGTTCTTCAACCCAATAGGCATTGTCACAAAAAAGTTCATTTTTTAATGAGATGTGACTTTTTCCTTTCATGTAACAAGGTTAATTGTTTCCAAACCTTACATTAGCTCTAGTATAGTGTTCAAAATGTTAAAACTTAGTTTTTTCTCCAATCATATGGTGAGAACATCCACTATCTATGATCCATGTGTCATTTTTGATAACATGAGAGACAAGTTCCATCTTATCTCCTTCATCATTAGATTCATCTTTTAGAACAATACACACTATTTCATCTTCACTATTATCAAAATCTTTAGTCATAAAACAAGTTTTCTTACCTTTGTATTTGTAGGATTTGTGACCTTTGAATTCCTGCTTGCCTTTGTACTTGTTGTTTTTCTTTTCTTCCTTGCTTTCTTTGTTTGGACACCTGGCAGTAATATGACCAATTTCATCATAACAAAAAATAGACTAGAGGGACTTTACCTTTGTACATTCCTATGCTCCTAGAATATTTCTTTGCTAGTAGAAATTCAACAATTTCAAGATCACTACCTAAACTTTCTTCAATTTCTTCCTCACTTTCTGATAGATTATTATTTATTTTCTTTCCTTTTTACTTAAGTGAGAGCTTAGCCTCAAATGCAGACTCAATACTCTTGGATGTAGGAACATAGTTGTTAAAGCTGCCTAGTTCAAAAGCTGGTAGTCTTCCTACTAGGTCATCCAAGCCAATCTTGTTATTTGGATCACATCTCTTTTCTTGAATAGAAAATACTCTAATTGCATATATGAGAAGAAAAGTTTTAAGAATTTTAGTTACAATACTTTTTCCTTTGATTTCCCCTCTAGATGCTCTAATTGCACTAACACTAGCCTTGATTCCTTCCACATATTTTGCAATATTTTCATCTTCTCTGATTCTCATTTGATCAAATTGTCCTCTAAGGCTTTCTTCTTTGGCTCTTCTTACATTGTCATGACCTCCATAGATTTATTTTAATTTTTTCCATATATCGAAATCATTAATACATTCTTTGACCTCATCAAATTAAGCATAACTGAGCACAGATGTAATGGCAATCATCATAATGTTATGGTTCTTCTTCTTAGCAATATCTTCAAATGATAATTTTCTAGTGGGAGTTTTATATTCTTCATCAACATATTTGCATCTTGAACCACTAATGGTAGCCATGTGAAGCCTCATAAGTCCTTGCCATGCCACAAAGTTGTCTCTATTCAAATTTGGAATCTCTCTTTTGTAAGACATCTTCATGATTAGTTTAGGTCCTTGAAACCTTCTCTACACGCACCAAAATATTTGATACCAATTGTTGGAAATATAAGAGTTGTAATTGAGAGGGAGGGTGAATCAATTACCACTAAAATAAATTGTAGGTCCCTTAGATGTCAACTATAAAATTTAGACTAATAAAACTAATTACTACTGATACTTGGTAAACACACAGAAATTGTTGTAACTTGATAAATGTAGAGTGTGAATTAATTTAGTAAATCTTAAGATGTTATTAGTAATTACTTGAAAGTATCAAATAAATAACATGAACACATGAGACATCAAGATTTAATGTGGAAACCCAATCTGAGAAAAAACACCAATGTAACTAGTTACTTTTTTTCACTCTTCTAAAGTGAGCCCTATTAGGAGCCAACCCTATTAAAGGTTACAAAACATGTTGTTAGGTGTGAACCTATTAAAAGATTTAATCATCATGTTAGGAGTGGCCTTGCAAAAGGTTTTGAAACAATTCAATGGAATTACCACCTTTCTAGAGGATTTACAAATGGTTGTTATACCAAATATATTAAGAGATTTTAGATCACTGCTACAATGGTTAGAAAGTAACAATGTAATGACCTAATTGTGATGCAATTGAATTGCTGATTATAGATCTCTATTCTAGTTCATACGTGATTCTTCTTGATTGAATAACACTTTTGTCCTCCACAAGAATATCTACTTATCCTTCAACTTCACTTTCTTTCTTCTTATCTCTTTCAATCAACTTATTCAACTTGCATCTCACATTTCAAATTACAACTTGACCTTTTACTTATACCTTTCAGATTGTGAAGTTGGCTCAAATACAAATTAGAATAACCAATATTCATCAGCTCAGTTGGCTAGAATGAATAGGTAAAATAATTAAGCTTTACATGCCAAAATAAGAAAATTCTTTGGTAGCCAACCCAACATGGTAGAAACTGATTCTGAAGCAATTTTCTATGTTAACCAATAGAAGCTCGGTTAACACTGTGACCTTAAAAAATTCCATTAGTAACTGAGTGAACTCAGTTAACACTGACTCTATTCAACTTTCTCATTGTTAACCGAGTGAGCTCAATTAACACTCTTTTTTGCACAACTTCCTTCAATGCCTGAGTGAGCTTGGTAGATATTGCCTTTTACATAGAGTAATCTCAAGAACACTCTGTATACTAAGAAAACTATCTTTAATAACCAAGTCAGCTCAGTATACACTCACTGTCAACTAATATGACATTTGTGTAACATCAAAGACAATACACAATTAATCAGTTGTACTCGACAAGGTTAACCTATTACCCAATTTAACATATTGGAACCAACCAAATGTGTCCCTAGGGGTCCTATGGCCCCTGCAAACATATGTTGTCATGAAATGTGTTGAAAGGTTTCATAGGTTAACATTTGACCCATTTTAATTCATTTGAACCAACTAAATGGGTCCTTAGGTGTCCTAGGTCCCATGGGACATATGTTGTCATAAAATGTGTCAATGGGAGTCATAGGTTAACCTATGACCCCTTTTGACATATTGGAACTAACTAAATGGATCACAAGGTGTTGTACTACTGCTAGGGACATATGTTGTCATGACTTGCATTAAAAGGGTTTGCAAGTTAACCTATGACCCCTTTCAATGCATTGGAACATATCAAATGGGCCCCTAGGGACATATGTTGTCATGAAATGTCTCAAAATGGGTCATAGGTTAACCTATGACCCCTTTCGATGTATTGGAACCAACCAAATGGATCCTAAGGGGTCCTAGTACCCCTGGCAACATATATTGTCATGAAATACAATAAAAGGGGTCATATGTTAACCTATGACCACTTTTGACATATTGGAACTAGCCAAATTGGTCCCTAAGGACATATGTTGTCATGAAATGTGTCAAAAGGGATCAGGGGTTAACCGATGACCCATTTTGATGCCATAAGGTCCCTAGGGACATATGTTGTCATAAAATGTGAACAAAGGGTTCATAGGTTAACCTATGACCCCTTTCAAAATGGGTCAAAAGGGATTATAGGTTAACTTATGACCCCTTTCAATGCCCTAGGGCCCCTAGGGACATATGTTGTCATGAAATGCATCAAAAGGGGTCATAGGTTAACCTATGACCCTAACCTATGACCCCTTTTGATGCATTGGAACCAACCAAATAGATCCCTAGGGCTCCTAGGGTCCCTAGGGACATATGTTGTCACAAAATGCATTGAAAGAGATAATAGATTAACCTATGACCACTTTCAATGTCCTCAGCCCCCTATTGACATGTTATTTTTAAATATGTTGAAAGGGATCATAGGTTATGTATGACCCCTTTTGACACATTCAAACCAACCAAATTGTTGCCTAGGGGTCTTAGGGCCCCTAAAGGCATATGTTGTCATGAAATGTGTCAAAATTGGTCATAGGTTAACCTATGACCCCTTTTTATGCATTAAAACCAACCACATGGGTCCCTAAGGGTGCTAGGGCCCCTAGGGACATATGTTGTCATGAAATTCATTGAAAGGGGTCATAGGTTAACCTTTGACACCTTTCAATGCATTGGAACCAACAAAATAAGTCCTTTAGTTTATAGGGTCCCTAGGGACATATGTTGTCATGAACCAATGAAATGAGTCCCTAGGAGTCCAAGGGCCCCTAGTGACATATGTTATTATGAAATGCATTGAAAGGTGTCATAGGTTAAACTATGACCCCTTTCAACACATTGGAACACACCAAATGGGCTCGTAGTGGTCATAGGGCTACTAGGGACATATGTTGTCATGAAATACATCAAAAAAGATCATAGGTTAACCTATGGTCCTTTTCAATGAATTGAAACTAAAAAAATGGGTATGTAGGGTCCTAGGGCCCCTAGGGACATATGTTATATTGAAATGTGTCAAAAGGGATCATAGGTTAACCCATGACCTTTCTTGATGCCCTAGGGACCCTAGGGACATATGTTGTCATGAAATGTGTTGAAATGGGTCATAGGTAAACCTATAACCCCTTTCGAAATGCATCAAAAGTGATCATAGGTTAACCTATAACACCTTTTGATGCATTGGAACCAACCAAATAGGTCATCATGAATACTAGGGTCCCTAGGGACATATGTTTTCATGAAATGCATCAAAAGGGATCATAGATTAACCTAGGACCTCTTTCAACACCCTAGGCCCCCTAGGAACATATGTTAAGTTTAAATAGATTGAAATGGGTCATAAGTTATTGTATGACCCTTTTTGATACAATCAAACCAAACAAATTGGTCCGTAGGGTTCTTGGGGCCTGTAGGGACATATGTTGTCATGAAATGCATTAAAAGGGGTCATAAGTTAACCTATGACCCCTTTTTATGTATTCAAATTAACCAAATGAGTCCCTAGGGGTCCTAGGGCCCCTAAGGACACGTGTTGTTGTGAAATGCAATGAAAGGGATCATAGGTTAACCTCTAGCCCCTTTCGACATATTCAAACCAACCAAATAGGTCCCTAGGTGTCCTACACCCCTAAGGGACATATGTTGTCATGAAATTCTTTGAAAAGGGTCATAGGTCGATTTACTAGAACAAACCAAATGGGTCCCTAGGGGCCCTAGGGACACATGTTGTCATGAAATTCATCAAATGTTGTCATAGGTTAACCTATGACCCATTTCAATGCACTCAAACCTAAAAAAAAGGTCCATAGGTGTCCTAGGTCTCTGAGGGGCATATGTGGTCATGAAATATGTTATTATGAAATGCATTGAAATGGGTCATAGGTTAATTTATGAACCCTTTAGATGCATTGAAACCAAACAAATAGGTACATATAGGTCCTAGGGAGATATGTTGTCATGAAATGCACCAAAAGGGATCATAGATTAACCTAAACCCCTTTTGATGCCCTAGGGTCCCTAGGGATATATGTTGTCATGAAATGCATCAAAAGGGTCCATATGTTATTGTATGACCCCTTTTGATGCATTGAAAATAACCAAATAGGTCTCAAGGGGTCCTGGGTCCACTAGGGGCATATTTTGTCATGAAATGCATTGAAAGGGGTCATAGATTAACCTATGACCCCTTTTCACACATTCGAAACTAAATGGGTCCCTAGGGGTCCTATGGCCCCTAGCAACATATGTTGTCATGAAATGCATCAAAAGGGGTCACATTTTAACCTATTACCCCTTTCAAGGCATTTGAACCAACCAAATAGCTCCTTATAGGTCCTAAGGCACCTAGGGACATATGTTGTCATAAAATGCATTGAAAGGGGTCACAGGTTAACCTATGACATCTTTTGATGCATTGGCACCAAAAAAATAAGTCCCTAGGGGTCCTAGGGCCCCTCGAGACATATGTTATCATTAAATGTGTCGAAAGGGGTCATAGGTTAACCTATGGCCCCTTTCAATTTAGTCCAACCAACCAAATGGGTCCCTATGAGTCCTAGGGGCTCTAGGGACATATGTTATGATGAAATGCATCGAAAGTGGTCATATGTTAATGTATGACCCCTTTCAATGCATTCTAAGCAACCAAATGGATCCCTAGGGTTCCTAGGATATCTAGGCACATATGTTGTCATGAAATGCATTGAAAGGGGTCATAGGTTAACCCATGACCACTTTCAATGCATTTGAACAAACCAAATGAGTCCCTAGGGTTCCTAGGGCCCCTAGGGACATATATTGTCATGGAATGTGTCAAAAGGAGTCATAGGTTAACCTATGACCCCTTTTGATGTATTTGAACAACCTAAATGGGTCCCTAAGGGTCCTATGGCCCCTATGGTCATATGTTCTCATGAAATTCATTGAAAGGGGTAACAAACCAAATAGGTGCTTAGGGGTCCTAGGGCGCCTACAGACATGTGTTATCATGAAATGAATCAAAAGGGGTCACAGATTAACCTATGACCCATTTCAATGCATTGGAACTAAAGAAATAGGTCCTTATGGGTCATAGGGCCCTTAGGGAAATATGTTGTCATGAAATGCATCAAAAGAGGTCATAGGTTAACATATGACCCAACGTATGACTCCTTTCAATGTATTGGAAACAACCAAATGGGTCCCTAGGGGTCATGGGGCCCCTACGGACATATGTTGTCATGAAATGCATCAAAATGGATCATAGGTTAACCTGTGACCAATTCCAATGCATTAGAAACAACAAAATAGGTCTCTAGGGGTCCTAGGGTCCCCAGGGGAATATGTTGTCATGATATGCATTGAAAGGAGTCAAAAGTAACCTCTGACCCCTTTTGATGCATTGGAACCAACAAAATAAGTCCTTATAGGTTCTAGAGCCCCTAAGGACATATGTTATCATGAAATGCATCAAAAGGGGTCATAGGTTAACCTATGACCCCTTTCAATGCATTTGAACCAACCAAATGGGTCTTTAGGGGTCCAAGGACCCCTAGGGACATATGTTGTTCTCAAATGCATCAAAAGGTGTCATAAGTTAAACTATGACCCCTTTCAATGCATTGAAAGGTCTCACAGGTTAACCTATGACCCCTTTCGACACATTCAAACACACCAAATGGCCCCCTAGTACTTGTAGGGCACCTAAGGACATATGTTGTCATGAAATACATCAAAATAGGTCATAGGTTAACCTATGGTCCCTTTCAATGAATCAAAACTTACCAAATGGGTACCTAGGGGTCCTATGGCCCCTAGGGACATATGTTGTATTGAAATGTGTCATAAGGGATCAGAGGTTAACCCATGACCTATTTTGATGCCCTAGGTTCTCTAGGGACATATGTTGTCATAAAATACATTGAAAGGGATCATAGGTTAATCTATGACCCATTTTGAAATGCATTGAAAGTGATCATAGGTTAACCTATGACCCCTTTCGATGCATTGAAACCAATCAAATTGGTCACCTGGGGTCCTAGGGTCCCTAGGGACATATGTTTTCATAAAATGCATCAAAAGGGATCATATATTAACCTATGACCCCTTTCAACATCGTAGGCCCCCTAGGAACATATGTTAACTTTAAATATGTTGAAAGGGGTCATAGGTTATTGTATAATGCTTTTCGATGCATTCAAACAAACCAAATTGGTCCTGAGGGATCCTCGGGCCCCCAAGGGCCTATGTTGTCATGAAATGCATTGAAAGGGTTCATAAGTTAACCTATGACCCCTTTTGATGTATTCCAACCAACCAGATAAGTCCCTAGGGGTCATAAGACCTCTAAAGACATATGTTGTCATGAAATGCATTGAAAGAGATCATAGGTTATCCTTTCATCCCTTTTGACATATTGGAACCAACCAAATAGGTCCCTAGGTGTCCTACGGCCCCCAGGGACATATGTTGTTATGAAACAAATTGAAAGATATCAAAGATTAACTTATGACCACTTTCGATTTACTAGAACAAACCAAATGGGTCTCTAGGGGCCCTAGGGACATATGTCATCATGAAATGCATAAAACGTTGTCATAGGTTAACCTATGACCCCTTTTAATGCATTCAAACCAAAACAATGGGTCCATAGGTGTCCTAAGGCTCCTAGGGGCATATGTGGTCATGAAATGCATCAAAAGATGTATTCAAATGAACCAAATGGGTCCCTATGAGTCTTAGGGGCCCTAGGGACATATGTTGTCATGAAATGCATTGAAAGTGGTCATAG
Source organism: Cupressus sempervirens (assembly GCA_028749045.1). NCBI lineage: Eukaryota > Viridiplantae > Streptophyta > Pinopsida > Cupressales > Cupressaceae > Cupressus > Cupressus sempervirens. The sequence goes on from CM053792.1 coordinate 134,116,719, forward strand.
GTTAACATATGACCCCTTTTGACACATTTGAACCAACCAAATGGGTCTCTAGGGTTCCTAGGATCCCTAGGGACATATGTTATCATGAAATGCATCGAAAGGGGTCACAAGTTAACCTATGACCTCTTTCAATGCATTTGAACCAACCAAATGGGTCCCTAGGGGTCCTAGTGCCCTTACGGACATATATTGGCATTGAATGCATCAAAAGGGGTCATTAGTTAACCTATGACCCCTTTTAATGTATTTGAACCAACCGAATGGGTCTCTAGGGGTCCTAGGGCCCCTTGGGACATATGTTCTCATGAAATTCATCGAAAGGGTTTGCAAACCAAATGGGTACTTAGGGGTCCTAGGACCCCTAGTGACATGTGTTATCATGAAATGAATCGAAAGGGGTCACAAGTTAACCTATGATCACTTTCAACGCATTGGAACTAACCAAATATGTCCTTAGGGGTTCTAGGACCCCCAGGGACATATGTTGTCATGAAATGCATCAAAAGGGGTCATCTCGACATATTGGAGCCAACCAAATGGGTCTCTAGGGGTTCTAGGGCCCCTAGGGACATATGTTTTCATGAAATGCATCAAAATGGGTCACAAGTTAACCTATGACCCTTTTGACGCATTGGAATGAAACAAATAGGTCCCTAGGGGTCCTAGGGCCCCTAGGGTAATAAATTGTCTTTTGACAAAAAGATAGTGGTGAAGTAGTGTCAAATTTTTATGCACTTATTAAAGATGTAAAAGATGAGACCTATGCATTCTAAATTGAAGATTCATGTTAATAAAGAATTGAAAAGAAATGCCATTATTGTGAAGAATTATTTTAGTGCTCTCAATACCATTGAAAAAAATAGTAGGGAGAAGGATAAGAGAACTGCTCGAAGGGTTATTACAACCTCTTTGGTAAGTCAACATTTGAGAAAGGGTAGATATATGAGGCAAAATTGAATTGACCTAAACCTAAATTGTACTGCTTTGAGAAGAGCACTTATTAGATGAGAGAGAATTGATGATCCTCTTCAAAATGAAACATGGGCTTTTGGTGGGAGACTTCCACATTTTGATAAGAAGCTATTGGATGATGTGAAGGAAGAGATTACATAATTTTGGCACTCTAGCTAAAGAGTATAACCCAATGCTAAAGATGTGTTAAAGTTGAGAATTGACATCAAAGACCGCACACCACATCCTAAATATTATTTGGAGGTAAGTAAAACTATTTTGTTCAAACAATTTAGAGAGAGTCATCCATAATTACATATATCACAAAGATATTTTGAATTTGTGAAGCCATTTTATTGTGTGCCACTTAAAATTGTAAATACATGTTGTTGCAAATATCATGTCAAGCTTTTTATGCACCATGAAATATTACACTCCATCTATTTTTCTTTTCATAGTAAAGAAATGTTGGAGAATTGTGGTGCTAGTTATCTTCCAAAAATCATCAAGAGACTTGCTAGATACATTTTTATGTGAGAGAGTTGATGGTTGTTTCTTTTTATAGAAATGCTTTCTTAAATGAGAAGTGTTCAAAATGTGGTGGCTTATCCAAGTTTGACACATGTTTCCATGAGGGGTGCAAACAAGATCTCAAGAAGAAAATAGTAAAAAAAATGTTATATGAAATAGTGAAATACACATTGAAGAGTCGGGGTGAGGGCTCTAGATGTGAATTGGTTGCAAAAGAAATCAATGTGCTTAGTTTAATTTCATATTTGAAGACAACTTTTCGACAAGTATGCAAGACATGGTCATAGGTCTCAATGGTTGGATCAATAATTTAGAATGTGTAAAGAGACTTTTTCATTGGCACTATTATATCAATTGTTGAATTTTCTATGAACTACATATTGTAACCTCAAAATGAGACACAATCTTAGTATTACAACTCTATTTAGATTGTTATTTTTGTCCACATAACATATAGACATTCCCCTGATAGTGTAGAAGATAATCAAAATATTATTAGAGAGTACCATTTTTATATGAGTGATGATAGATCTCACTCTCATGAGTTTGTGCAACATTGTTTCGAGAATTATTTTTATTTCTTGTAGGAGCATACAATTGATATGGATAGACACATCAGTTGGATAGATAATTGTATAGGTCAATTCAAGAATACTCGTATGTTTTATTGGTTGTGTAGGATGCATGTAGAGAGGGGGTGCCTCATATCTAGAGTTTTTTTTGAGTTCAACCATGAGAAAGGGTAACATGATGGAGTAGGGGCATGTGTGAAGAGAGCTCTAGTTAAGGAGCAATTGAAGATTTTAGGAGGAGAGCTTTTTGATGCTCATAGCATTGTTGATTGGTGTAGTTCAGCATTATCATAGGGGGGACTCTTTATTTGGTAGTACACATGTTCTTTTGGTTGGTTGAGGAAGGATCCATAGGTGATAGATTACATTATGCTACAATGAGAAACTCATCAAAAATGCATTCATTCTAGAGCTCTAATTCTAGTACATGGACCATTTGGACATGACAACTAGCTTGCTTTTGTCCTAGTTGTTTTCATTGTGATTAGGATCCTTGTGAGTTGAGTGAGTGGGTGGACACATGGGCTCCACATTATCTTAATCCATTATCTATCATACCCTCTATCAAAAGTGATGACATGGAAAGTTCACTTGAGGATAACCATCTATCAGATCTTCTTCAACCAGCACATGTCTTTGTATTGGTTGCACCATAGAGGAATGATGAGAAATTAGATTTTTGGTTGGCATGTTGCATAAGAGGTAAAAATAATCTTGCACAACTGATCATAGATGATGATAGGTTTACATATCCTACTAGTTCAATGGTTGTCACGAGAACATGGCTATGGACATACATGCTTAGAAGGAATAGAATTCCTAGATTTGAAGACTATTAGAAGCACAAAATAATTATCATATATTCACATCTTATTATAACAACAAATGTAAAGTTTTTGATGCATCAAGGAAGACCAAAAGAAAAAGAAATTTTTATGATATTGGAATGTAGGTACATCATCAAGAGTAGCCATGAATGAAGATTAAAAACTAAATAAGGAGCATAATGAAGAAAAATTTATTCTATTTTTGACACTACAATTTTTGGTAGTTGTGTATTGATGTAATAATGATGAAACAATTGAGATATTGCAAATGTAAACTTTTTGATCTACTATAAGAAACAAATATGATTTTACTTCATGAAATTTATGTGGAGGGACCTAAAAAATGATGATTTTAATATATACTAATTCCAAACTTTCACTGTGCCCAATGCCAAAAACTTAAGAGAGGTAAAAAATAATTTTTTTACTTAGTACTAATCCTAGTGACAACCTTGTTCTAGCTATAGAGAGCTTCCATTATTTGCGGCCACCCCATACCAAAGAGTTTCCAAGGTGCTCTAAGTGCATATTGAGGTTGATCTTCTGAGGGTTGTAACTCAGAGCTCATGGGGACTATTGATGAAATGTTAAATACTATAGGACAATCATGTCAAGGCCTAAAATAACCAATCTCATCATTGAGAGATCACATTCTATTTAGATTCAGAACAATGATCTATCTCGATGCCAAAACTTGCAATGTGCCTCAATTGATAGGTGCATCATAGGATAACTTTTAAATCATTGATCTTGACATTGAATCATTAGTGCCATTAGCTCTAGATGGGTGGGTGAACCATAGTGACACACTTGTTCCAGCTACAGAGAGCCCCCATCATTGATGACCACCCTATATTTAAGAGTCTCCAAGGTTCTCTAAGTACATGTTGAGGTCGATCTTCAAAGGTCTTAACTCAGATCTCATTGGGGCTATTGATGAAATGTCATATGATACAAGATGGTCATTCTAAGGACTAAAATAATCAATCTCATTTTTGAGAGATCACATTCCATTTGGATTTGGCACAGTGATCTCACTCGATGCCAAAACTCACAGTGTGCCTCAGTTCATAGGTGCATCACAACATAACTCTAAAATCGCTAATCTTGGCATCAAATTTTTAGTTCCATTAGCTGTAGATGGGCAAGTGAACATTAGTGACACCCTTGTTCTAGTTGTGGAGAGCCTCCATCATCCAAGACAACACCATATCAAAGAGTCTCCAAGGTGCTCTAAGAACATGTTGGGGTCAATCTTCCAAAGGTCATAGCTTAGAGCTCATGGGGGCTATCAATGAAACATTAAATGCTACATGATGTTCATGCCAAGGCCTAAAATAACCTATGCCATTTTTGAGAGATCACATTTTGTTTGGATTCAACACAAAGGTTTTGCTCGATGCTAAAACTCATAGTGTGCCTCAGTTCATAGGTGCATCACAATGTAACATTGAAACTGGTGATCTTGACATCAAATATCTAGTTCCATTAGCCTTGGATAGGTCAGTGAACCCTAGTGACATCCTTTTTCTAGCTGTAGAGAGCCTCCATCATCTATGGCCACCCTATACTGAAGAGTCTCTAAGGTGCTCTAAGTGCATGTTGAGGTTGATCCTCTAAGGGTCATAATTCAAAGCTCATGGGGGATATTGATGAAATTTTGAATGATACATGACGGTCATGCCATGGCCTAAAATAATTTATCTCATTTTTGAGAGATCACATTCCATTTGGATTTAGCACAATGATCTTGCTTGATGCCAAAACTCTTAGTGTGCCTCAGTCCATAGGTGCATCATAATGTAACTTTGAAACCACTAATCTTGCAATCAAATCATTATTTCTATTAGCTCTAGATAGGTAGGTGAACCCTAGTGATACCCTTGTTTCAACTACAAAGAGCCTCCATTATCTGTAGCCACTCTGGTGTAGGAGCACCTAGGTAGTCTAGTTTGTAGCTAGTGCTTCTTCCTTGTCATTTTGGCTTGTAGTTATGATAGCCACATCACTAGTGGTTTAATAAGACCTATTAGGTCTTGAGGTAATTTTAACTTACTTGCTAAGTGGATTTTTTCTCCTAAGTTGCTATTATGCCTATAAGTTACTCAATAGGGGTTAGGTTTACCAAAGTGGTAGAAAATTTGACCAAGGGTCAAAAACCATCTTGGAATATCTAAATAAATCTAATAGGACCCCTTACCAAGTTTGGTGAATTCTTTTAATTAAGAATTTTAAGTTATAGCAAAACTTGCTCATAATTGCAAAACTTGCAAAATTGCAATTTTGCAACTTTTTCTTGCAAAGTTGAAAATGAGGGCAAAAAGTTAGGGGTTTAAGAATGACTATAAAAGGTTGGAAACACCTATATAAGGTGTGAAATAACCTTGCTATGATTTTGATTTAATGTGCTAACAACAACCTCTAGTTGAAATTTGTTTGAGATATTTATTTTTAGTTACTATAGAGTTGTTGGTTGATCCAAACTCATACATATCAATGTCATTATGATGATGGAAGCCTTGAATCTTTCATGAATTGCTAAATTTTCATGTGGGATTGGTAAGCTGAATGTGTAGTAAAGTCTCATAATAGCACTTGTTCTCATTTTTCTTTGTAAAATTGATGTACCAGGGTGAAGGAGGTGGATCTTAGTTGGATCCAAAGTGGAAGAAGCAAGAAGAAAAAAACAAGGTCTTTAATTTTACCTTTGGAAGTCCTAATAAGGACTATTTGGTGTGAGAAATTCTTGTATTACATTACACTCTATATCAAAGAGTCTTCAAGGTGCTTTAAGTGTGTCTCGAGGTCGATCTTCTAAGGTTCATAACTCAGAGCTCATGGTGGCTATCGATGAAATGTTGGACGCTACAAGAAAGTAATGTCAAGGCCTACAATAACCTATCTCATTTTTGAGAGATCACATTTTATTTTGATTTGGCACAATGATCTCACTTGATGCCAAAACTTGCAGTCTACCTTAGTTCATAGGTGCATTATAGCATAACTTTGAAACTGCTAATCTTGGCATCGAATTGTCAGTGGAATTAGCTTAAGATGAGTAGGTAAACCTTAGTGAAACCTTTTTTTTTGGCCATAGAGAACCTCCATCTTTCACAACCACCCCGTATTGAAGAGTCTCCAACATGCTTTAAGTGTGTCTCAACGTTGATCTTCCAAGGGTCATAACTTAGAGCTCATGGGGGCTATCAATAAAACATCAAATACTACAAGATGGTGATGTTGAGGCCTAAAATAACCTATCTCATTTCTAAGGTTCTCTAAGTGTGTTTGAGCGGGTGAACCATAGTGACATCTTAAAGGATGGTAGATATTATTTCAAATTAAACATATATGATAGCATTTCAAATTAAAAATTGCATCAAAATTTGATAATAAAGGTTGTTAAAATGTTATTCAAAAATTATTTCATTTGAATCAAATATAAAAAATATGATCAAAATGAATGATATTCCACAAACATAAACAATATCATGGTCCATGATAGATTGAACAATATTATACTAAATTAATATGTATATCATTGTGTACATAAGTGACACAAATATATATCATAATACATGTATTAATAGAAAAATTACACAAATATATATCAAAATACATAGATCCATATACAAAATGTAGCTGATCATGCCATCAGAATGTTTATAATATCAATGTTTCTATAAACAATGCATCATATGCCATCTCAAAATGTTTCATGATGCATCCTATTACAACTATACTATCCTAGGATGCTGGTGGATGATCAAAATGTAGCCTCTTTGCTGCACTAGATGGATCAGATGCCTCCTACATAAGCAAAAAGGGAAAAGCCAAATTTAGAGTACTAATTTTATATGATCCTATGTATCTAACATTGAATTACTCAAATGCGTAATGATATTTTTTTAATAAAGATTTGTAATATTAAAATTTCATCATAAATACCTCTCCTATCAACCTCCTACTCTAGTCAGGAGTCCTCTCATATGTCCTTGGCAATGCTTGAACCTCATTGATTGTGGCTTGTGTATGTTCAAGTATGTTTTTTAGATGAATCTAGAATTTAAACTGTAACATTATAATTCATACCATGCTAATTTTATAACATATAATGAAGAATTTAGAATACAACTTACTTATGTTGACTCCTCTGAATATAATGGCTGCACTAGCAAAGATACAAAACTCTAGCATCCAACCTCCTCTACACTAGGTGTTTCCTATGAGATACAAAATACTAGTTTTTAATATCATGGAAATTAGTTTTGAATTTATTTATGAAAAAAAAATGATACTTATACATACGATGGGGCTCTCAGTGTGAATGGAAATGCCAGAGCATTTACGACATGGAATCTACTTGGACTCATCACTAGTAGCCACACCCTATACAATAAATAATATAATTAAATTTCATTACCAAAATTTTTTTACAAGAATGTATCATTATTTAATCAAATAGAAAGCACCTAATTACCATACCCTTGTCAATGGGTCATGCCCCATCCCTCTCACTCTACCCCCCACTGACAGGTGATACCTGCAAGAGAAAAGAAAGATTAGAAACCATATATGCTACAATATCAAATAGAAAAAATAATGAGAACACAACATAATGTACCATAGATGTCTCAAGGAAAAATGAAATAGTCAAGAGCATGATACTATCAACTTGTCTAAGCTCCTCTTCAATCATCAACTAAACACAAATGAAGATCACATACATGTATAAGTGAGTATGGGTTAAAAACTAAAATTACTCTATTATAAAGATTAACTATAAATTGTATATGTCATAACAAAAAAAAGTATACGTGTACTGACACAGAAGGAGTCCATGCCTTTGTATGCCCCTCCTCTCTCACATCAGGGTGTGTAGCCTCTATACACACATCTAGTGTACCCTCCTTAAATACAAACGAATACTTAGAAATATCAGCTATGCAACCCAAACAAATATTCTTACATGTTATGCAAGTATGGGGCACACAAACATGTGATGAACTCGTGCTAGCATCATCAACATGGGGAGGCAACACTGACCTAGCCTAAGATATCAATAGGCTACTCAATCTATGGATGGCTCTAATAGTCTGAGAGCTAGCCTTTGGAATGATATTAGGATGTTTCACTTGAGGAGTGGGGGAGACATCAGTAGGGGGGAAAAACTATTGTCTTTCTTCTATTGGGCAAAGGGTTTCATGCTCCAAAAGTTCACCTTGAGGTCCAACACAAATTCTCCATACAATTTTTAAATGAAATAAAATGACACCTCTAAATTGTTATGTGGAGGGATGTGAAAAACCATCCACCAATAATCTCAAATATTTGCACACATAGCCTCATTTGTGCACCATTTAGTTGATTGTTTGGGCTTTGTGTGTTCAACTTGTTTACTAGTTTTTGGGTCCAAAAAAAGGCTAATCAAATCATCTTTAGTTATATTTAGGGCCACAACCTCATCATAGTCCAACCCATCATCAAACATGGCATACATTTGGTCATGCTAGCAAAGAGAAGCATTTTGTTCATTGGTAAGTGCTTCAATATTATCCACTATGGTGCTTAACATGGATAACATGGGAGCCAATGCGGCTATAGTATTATATCTTGTTTGCAAAACCCTCAATTCGACGAGATTTCAAATATCAAATCTTCAATTTGAGGAGGGTTTTGAGGGGGTAGGGGATCATTTGGTGGATAGTTTTGAGGGGACACTTGATCATTTCATGGAGGGTTACGAGCAACATTGTTTCTTGCCTCAATATAATCATTTGGGTTAGCCATACCTATTAATTTGTAAAACATAATTTCTATTAAAAACAACCTAAATTTCAATAATTTCTATTATGAAAAACCTAATTTTTAGAAAATTTAATTAAAAATATTTATTTTATAATAATATTCATTCAAACATTAAAAAATACGAAAAAAACTCACTCTTATCGTATACTAGATCTGAGATTTGGTATCAAAATAGAGGGCAAATCTCAAAAATAAAAAAATGCAATGTGAAAAGAGCCCTTAGGCTTTTTTTTTCAAATCAATATCATAGGTTTTAGCTATCTGATTTCATATCAGATACCCAATAAGGCTAGGTCCTAACTTTTTAGCTTTAGTATCAAGATGGGTGGAAAAATGTCAAAGCAAATTTTGTCTTTCTATTCATCTCACAATCAATATGGAGTAGCTAATTTACCTTGTCATAGTGATTTTGTTTCAACCTCTAAATTTCATAATATTTATCATCCATTCTTGTAGTCATGTACCTCTTATCTTCTTTATCTATTCTCTTGGTATCTTAAGAGTGTCTCATTTTTTCTAGGAATTCACACATTGTCACAGATTGAGCTTCTTGATCTTTCTTCATTGATTTTACCTACTTTATTCTTGTTTAGTTCTTTTCCATCATATTTGATATTGCATCTTTAGATTAATTTCCCATGCTTCTCTTAGACATTTCTTCAAATTCTTTTTCTTGATATTGTCACTCATGAGTTTGATGCACCTATTTCTTCCTTCCTCTCAATAAACTATTTAACTTTTCTTTCATTTTACCTATCTTACTTAGAGAAATCCCCAATTCCAATCTTTGGTTCTCAATCAACTTATTAATCCTATACATTTCTATCTCTTTTGATCTTTTATCTGAAGTGGTTAAACTTCTTATTAAAAGACCAATGTTTCACCATTTCTAGGAAAGTTTAGGAAAGATGAGGTGTTGAGAGGTGGGTGGGGGGTGAATTTCTACCTTCTAAATCTTTGAATCCTCTAATTAATTTGACCTTAAAAAATAATTTATTTATTTGCAGGCATATACTAAATAACTAAATTCTTAAAGGAAAGTAACAAAATCAAATATTTATAATAGAAAACACATCACACATAACCATTACATATTGGACATAATGGTTGTTGGAACACATTAGAATAACTAAGAGGGGGGATGAATCAGTTACCTAAGGTCCAGATGTATAAATATAACTTTTCACAACTTAGTGAACCCATAAAACATTTATAATCATGCATGCATTTGGATAAGATTATGGTCTAATCACTTAAAATTTGTAGGTTACTATCAAATCAACTTGTAGAATCGTAAACATGAAACATAACAGATTCATCAACACACTTGACATAATGATTTACGTGGAAACCAAATTTGGAAAAAACCATCAGTAACATGCTACTCTTTTCACTATTATGAAGTGATGCCATGTGAAAGGCCAACCTTGTTAAAGGTTACAATACACATTGTTAAATGTTTGACCTTATTAAAAGATTTCAATCACATTATCAGGAGGGAACCTTGTTAGAGGACTTTAGACCATTCACTTGGAATGTCACTAGGTTAAAAGATTTACAAATAACTGTTAGGTCAACCTAAATCCAAAGGATTTACCGTAGACTGATACGATTGTTAGAGATTAATAGTAAGGCTTTAATATAATACAACTTACAACTTCATTTACAGATTACATATCATTGTTCATTCATCAATTCTACTTGGCATTCATACTATATAGCTTTGATAGCTTGTTCACCCTTCAAGCATTCATCTCCTTAAGCCTTCTCACTTAACATGTCATTGTAGACTCTTCTCTTAGACCACTTGATGAATAAAATCCCTTGACTCCTTGTCTCCCTTAGGTTTTTGCATGTGACAACCTTGCTTCATTTCTGTTGGGACCCAAAATTGAAGCCTTGACTCTGAGTACCTTTAAAAAAATCAAGTCCTTAAGCGCTTTTAAATGTAGGTGTAATTGGCAGTCCATTAAGGTCTCATGAGGTGTTTACTATTTCTAGAACCTTTAATTTAGTATTTCTATGTGTTTTATGAAGGAATATTGACATTTCGAATCATTTTATGAAGTCCTATTTTGAGCAATTGTCAAATCTGCATTTTCACCTAAGTGTCTAACAGCGATAGGAGCCCTTGTTTGCAATTGGATATCTCACACCCATTTATGTTTCATGACTCGATGCTTTTGGAATGTCTAGTATCCATACCAGAGAACCTATGTTTCAGATTTTGAGTCATTTTAAATCCATTTGTCTAGGTTTTGAATCCCTCAAAGTTTGTCATTTATTGATGTCATGCTGATGTAAACTATTCATAATTCTAGGAAGCCCTGTTTGACTTGTTATAATTTTGATCCAGTTGAAAAAAATGATTAAATTTCTCTTGCATTACATTTTAGAGGTTAGAGACTTGCTATGTATCAATTTTGAGCTTATGACGAATCTGTTTGATCAGTTTTCAAATGCGATTCCAAATGCAATTTCTATTTTTTTACTACTATCAAGAAGTGCAAATTTGTCAGTACCCCTATTCGTGACATCATAACTTGAAATATGTGATAGATGAAATAAAATTTATTGTACCATTATATTTTACTCTAAAAATACTTTAACTGTGTCAATTTTCAAGTCTTGACGAATCTGTCTGCACACTTTCCCAATTGCCTTTGTTTCCAGTTTGCAAATTTGCGTAGCCCACTTTTCCAACTTGTCATTTGCACCTAGTTATTCATCATGAGGCCAAATCACATATTTATAGTCACCTTGTGATAGTAAAAAAACATCCCAATTTTTGTTCCCCCTAGTGTTAGTTTGCCCAGTTTTCAAAGCCAAATCCGAACACAACTTATTGTATTCTGACATGTTTGCTTCCAGGTAGTTCTAGGAGGGAAACTTTGACTATCAATATCTTTTGATTGAGAATTTTTTATGAGACAAGATTTAATGGGGTAAAAGTATGTAGAATAAAGAATTAGCATGTCTAATTTCAGAGCTTGAATAGATGTTTACGTCAATTTTTAAAGCCAACAAATAGGCCCTGTGAGTAGAAAGCCGTAGTTTGTAGATTAATGATGAAATCAGTTTTAATGGCAGAGGATTGATCAACTTTGAATCCAGTCAATGTTGGATGTTCAATAGCGCATTTTAAGAAGTTAGTTATTTGAAATGAAAAATATTTTTAGTTGGACCCACTTTCAGGCCCAAATGATTTTGCTAAATTTTTAAGGTGAAAAGTAAATTGCTAAATAATGGATCCTAAAGATGAGGAAGTTTCTTTCAAGAGAATTTGAAATGCATTTGATAATAGAGTAGATGTAAAATGATTCTACATGAAACACAACTCCTATGCCACATGGATAATAAAAATATTTTCACAATTAAAGATATCAGTTGAGCATCTCAGAAGAAATTGTAATGATGTTTATGCTATATATAGACTCATGGATACAGTTTTCTACGAAACAATATGTTCCCATTAGCTCTTGACAAAGGACTATTGACAAATTTTCCTTGCATCAATTATTGAGAGGGCTCAAATTGGGTATTGTTTTCATGATGAAAGGTGACTGTGCTTTGAAGCAAGATGATATGTGCCAAGATGACCTATTCGGTTATGATAAATTATTAGTTCTTAAAACAAATTTAGGAATTGTTGATGTTGTTACATCTATGTTAGGAAGTGGGTATGAACCATATCTTAACAATGGAAAAATAAATAGCATATGGCATGTTCCAGGGGTAAGTTTTGAATTGGGCATGAATGAAATAGAACAAGATTTTCTATGGGAGTTATAAATAGATCTGTTGATTCGACTAGTAAGTAGCCAAATGAACATTTTCTTGACAAGAAAAAGGATGAAAATCTTAATGTTGACCTTTCTCCTTATAGCAATCAGGAATTTGTAGACCAAGGACACAATTCTTCATGTTTCACAAATGGGGAGTCATTAATAAAATAATTAAGTGCCAAGATATTCACCCCCAAGTGAATATCAACAAGCAACTGCAAGATACAATGAAATATCACCAAATATTTGTTGGATAGAAATATAAATTATAAACAAATCAAAGGAAAAAAACACCATTCATTTTCTAAAAGGTAGGATCCACTAAATGCTATGAGTTAAAACATGAAAAGATTCATCATTTCCAACTATAAGCAAAGGTAAGTGAATTTAAAACAATTAGAGAACAAGCTGTGGCATTTAATCCTCTATTTATAGCATTAGATGCATAAAGTTTGCAAGAGGTGCTATGTGTCAATGACATCAATGATCTACATGAGGAGTTTAGATGAAAGTGCATGAATAGAGGGTCAAAGCCATGGTACTAAAGGAATCTACCATGCAAAGTAGAAGGCATGAGTCTCACATGAATGAGGAGGGAGAGTTGTTTGCATAGTTGAAAGAGGAGCAGAGACATTCTACCAAGATCTAGTTTTACTTGAGGGAGGGGCTAAGTTGAGGGACAAATAGAAACCTGCATGTGTTTTGGAGGATGTTAAAGAGGGCTTGAATGGGAAAGAATATTCACCTGCACAAATGGCAGTGCCTGTTGACTTGATTGGATACACACACTCACCACCTCGGCCTCATGTTGTTGCTCCTTTTGCTTCAGCAGGTGATGTTGATGACTATGAATACTTTGGCTAGGGAGAGGTAGTAGGCTTTGATAGGAAAAAGTGTCCAAATCTTTGAGTAGCAAAACTAATGCCAACATCTTTTCCTATCTTACATCTAGAGGCAATTCAACACCATCTTGCAACCATTTTTGCTTGTGGTCAAGTCCAGCTATGGTAAAATAGGCATGGATATATTCATACATTATGTAATGAATGAGAATACATAGCTTCCTTGGGAGAGAAGGGAACTGTGTTGGTTGATTTTGTAGGTTCATATTTCAATAGGGCTTCTAGTAGATATGAGGCCAATCAAGAAGATTAGGTCCCAGATCCCTTTTATCTTGTACCAGCTAGTTTTGATGGAGAAGATTTTATTCTTCAGGAATCACAACCCCAGGAAATTGTCTGTGTAGACACCTAAAAATCCTTTAGAAAATAAAGTATTTTTATTTTCTAAAAAAGTCCCTAATGACATCATCATTTATTAATTAATTAATTAATTAATTTTTATGTCATTAAATCCCTTTATCTTAATTAAAAATATTTAATTAAGGAATCCCTCCCAAAAAATTTTAAATCTTATTTAAACATTATTTCCTTATTTATTAATTATTTGATTAATAAATTGACCAATAATCCCAAAATAAATTATTTATTTATTTTTTGCCCAAAACTTGGCCAATTTCCTTAAGACCACTAACCTCTTCCAAAATCTTCTAATCCTTCTTTAATTTCAATTAAAGGCTAATCCCATCATTTTCTACACTTAATCCCAACTCAAAATATTTAATTAAGGTTAAATATTAATCCTCATGTGTATTAAAAATGTTTTAATGAATACCTCCTCAAACCAAACCTTTAAGATAAATAAACTTTATTTATCCTCATCCTAGGAAATTCTAGACTCTTCTAGAAAGTCTTCATCCTCATCCTAAGCCTATCTCTAAACCTCCATTTTAGCCTAATCCAACCCATCCACCCATACTAACCAAGGTTAGCTACTAACTCACCCACCCTCATTGAATTCCATCCACTTGCATATCTCTAACATCCTTAATCTAATCCTAAACAACCTCTAATCCCCCCCCTAACCTTGTCACATTCCCTAAGCAAGCTTAAGACTTTCCTAAACCAAGAAAAGTCAACAATCTCAACTCCCTCCAAAATATTCCAACCACCCAACCATAAATGCTCTTACAAAGCCATAAAAGACTCTTACAAACCCATTCATTGCTCTTACAAACCATTATGATAGGTCTTTATGAAGATATTATCCCTTGAGCCTCCTTTGTTGACTCATCCTTGCTCTTTCCTCCATCCTCTCACCCTGTGACATGTGTCACTCCCTGATTGGCTGTAAGGAAGCACAATCCATGTGCTCTCCTCTCATGCAATCTGAGCCCTCCATGAGCTTTTCCCCATCCTTTCATCTTAGCCCTCAAACCCACAAGCTCTTAGCCTATAAATTGAATCCCCTCCCAAGCCATTTCATCACAATCTTTAAGCTAAAGTTATAATGTTATTTTGAGAAGCCAAAATCCATACTTTTTACATACATCCACATCCAAATCCCAACATCGATTGAAGCAAATTTGAAGCCCTTTGAGCATACATACCAATCCTTTACTTAGACTCATCTACCAAGAAAAGAGCTAATTCCTATTGGGAGAGTCTATTAATTTGGCTTACTTTCCTAATTAGGGGTTCCTCTTTTGTCTATCTTATATGTTATGTTAATTTAGTTAATGTTAATGCTTTCATTTTCATTAAATTAGTGTTTCTTGCATACTAAAGTAGCATATACATTATGAACATATAAACTAAGTGATGAATCATAGTATCTATCTCTTTAAGGTTCCCTTTTGTGGCTGGACCAATTAAAGCTAGAGAGACTACAAAGCCCATGAGAGAGGAGGTAGCCGAAGTGTAGAGAAATTGCATATCCAAAGCATTGAGAAAATGAAGGTGAAGTTGCATGCAAATGAAGACACCTGTAGAAAAAAGGAAGCTATATTGAGCAAGGTTAAAGGTAATATCCCACATTTGGTAGGACTCTATCCCAAAATGTTTTTAAATACTCCCATACACAATAGCATAGTGTCTTAAAGATACACACTTTCAAGAACCATGCACTGGCAAGTGGGGCTCGTGGTCGGCTAGAAAGAGGTAAAATTTTGAATGAATAAGTGTGCAAAATTTGATGACATCAACATTGTTGGTGTGACGAAAAAGTTAGCAACAATGCCAAAAAAGTAGAAGTTTTTAGTGGTCACCATGTCACCACAGGAAAGTGGGAGGGTCTTGCTGGTAGTGACATGGCAACCTCCTAGAAAGTCGAGATTATGGCAAACAACCCACCAAAAAACTTGAAACTTGGAAAAGGAAGATGTGGGTCCCACCTAGATGGAGATGATGAATTAGATAGTGACAAGTGGTAGTCAAGTAGTGTGTACAAAATGACTTAGTGATGATGTGGAGTTCTAGACCAATAACAAGGCACCATGTGGCACAAATTTTAGGGAAGGTTGTAACATGGCAATCAGGTTACAACGATGAATAGGATGACAACACATGGCACATCTGATAGCTATCACCCTATCACCAAGGTGAAGTTGCATGCTAATTAACATGGTGAAATAGTGACTTCTAAGGTGGCATGATGATGTGGTGCTAGTTGTGCAAGAAATGACCCAATAAAAGATCGACACATGTCACCAGAGCTAGTTAATAGGTTTGATCTAGAGGAGAATGGTGCAAAAATTTGAAAAAGCATAATTTTAATATTGTATTAATCTAACCTCAAAACCACAAGCATTTCAATTTAAATAGATTTGGATTTATTCTATAGTTCAAGCTTTATAGAAGTATAATTTTTTACAATTTTAAGTGCTCTAGCCATGGTTGGGAGCCTAAACTTTAGAAGGGCATAACAAGGGCATTTTATCACTGAAATGGGCACTTCAATATACCATTGGAACCAAGGTGATCTGAATTTTCTGAATATGGAGTTTGTTTCTATACAAGTACTCACTAATTCAGTCTATACGTGAACTTGTAAATTATGGGGCATTCTCAGTAGAACAAAGTAATTTTCACCATGGAGCATCAAAATTGGTTAGGAGGTAGATATAAACACTTGTTGAAGCTTGACTGTGGAAAAAATTGATTCTAAAAGATTACATTGCATTCTACAGGTCATTTAACTGATTTTTTACTTTTTCCTTGAGCTCAAATTGGGCATCAAAATCAGTTACAATTTTCAATCAAGTATCTCAGATATTTCCTACTTTTTGATGGAAAAATTATGGGGATTTGATTTACAGTTATAGAGAGAGGGTAGAGAGAGGTTTTCCACATTTTTGGGAAAGAATTTAGAGGGGAAACTTGTCATATTTTAATCAAATCCATGATTTTCTTTCCTCCTATATCATTCTTTCTTCTTCCCTTTTGTAGGGGTTAGCAGTTTTCTCTGGAGAAACCAACAGGGTTCCAATGTTCTACTATGGAACCAAGGTTGTAGATGGTTTTGCTTCTTGTTTATTGAGTTGTGCTCTACCAATAAAGGCCACACATATGCTTTTGTGCAGATTTCTAATTCATTTCATGTGTTTTAATTCTGAGATAAATGGAACTTGATGCTAGATCATGTGAATTATCTAAAGTTTCATTTAGTGTTACCAGTTTGTGTATTCAATCTTTTCATGGATGAATACAAAGGGGATTTATATTGAATTATCTAGGTTTTCTTATTATGTCTCCTAATTCTTCATATGATATTGACTTTGAGATTAAATGAATAAGGTTCATTTGATTTAAGGTAGCTTGGATGAGTTGTATGTAAGATCTATTGTTGCTTTTGATTCAAGGGGTCAAGTAAATGCTTCAATGTTTTGATAGGGTTTTTGGGTGTATGGAAGGGATATTTCATAAGAATGGGATTTGGGGATTTTAGTTGACAAATTCTATTATAAGTCAATCAAGTTAGGTCAACTTGTTGATACTGACGCCATGTTGCAATGGATAAGGCATTAATCACTAAATCAAATGCGAGCTAATATGAAGGTTATTTTCACAAACCATTTTAATCAAATCAATTTAGTATTTCACATTTTGTAGTGGGTTGAAAATAATTAACCCTCTCTTAGCTTATGGGTTCATAGGTTATGATCTATAGGTATCTCATTCCTATGTGTTCAAATTTTAACTTTTGGTGGTTTCATAGAGTAGAGGTTTTTCTAAGCATTTTTACGTCTAGGAAAAAGAACAAAAAAATTGATTTTATTTTCCTCATAGTTAAGCTTCAAATTTTTTAGATTTTTGGGTTACTAATAAAATTGGTTTTTGTAGCTTTGCCGGATGGAGCATCTATGAAACCACTAACCATGTTTCTTGCAGGTTCTCCTTACATGGTTTAATTCTCTTGAAAAATGAACTTGAATGTTTAAACACTTGTCTTTGAATGCATGTTGCTAAAATGAACTTGAATGTTTAAACACTTGTCTTTGAATGTATGTCGCTTAAATCAATCTTGAATGCCATGGATTAAAATCAATTTTTTTCTTGGAATGCATGCTTAAAACAACAAACTCAATCTTGAATGAAAAAGGTCAATTAATCATTACAACATCTCACACTTCATATTTTGGGGCATAAAAAAAAAAGTATCCACATTCTAGAAACTTTTCAAGTTATAAAAACCAAATAAAGACACTTTGAGTGAGTTTGTTGTTGGACTCACCTCCTTTAATCACCCATCATTCTAACCATTGGTTGCAATCTCAGCACCATATATGGGGATGGGTCTACCTAAGAGGGTGTTAAGTGCTCCACAAAAATTAAACTCCACTTACTTGTGTTTTTATTAGTTTTCTGAAGTTAGAAAATTCCTTGAGTTCACATTAGTCTTGCTAACACTTCATTTGGGCATTAAAAATTTGAGAAAATCTTGACATGGAGGGCCTTCGGGCACGCGCTTGAAATCAAATTTCACACATCTTTGTTTTGGGCTTAAAAAAAACTCACACTCAATCTTGAATGCCTTAAATAAAAATCAATCGATACTTGATGTGGAGGGCCTCTGGGCGTGCGAGTTTACTTTTGTTGACCCTAAATATTTTTGGTGTATTCATTCTTTGATCAATTTCACTTTTGTTAATGCTTCAAGTTGGAATTGAACATTTACATCCTAAACATGTGTGTTTTCAAGGTCTAGATTAGAAAACTTAAACATCAGTTGGAAAAGAATTCTGTCTTTTAGCCCAAGATCATCCAAGTCTTCTCTCCCCTTGTCATCTTTCGAGGCCATCTTGGGTGCATAAGATTAGGATTCAAAATCTTGTTTAAGTTTTAGGAGGCCTACTTGGGGATTTCATCACCCCTTGGGATGAACTCAACTCCAGTGTTCCGACAAAGTATAAAGATCAGGAGGTGAATCCAAAGACACCTCTCTTGGAATCAAGATT
Source organism: Cupressus sempervirens (assembly GCA_028749045.1). Lineage (NCBI taxonomy): Eukaryota > Viridiplantae > Streptophyta > Pinopsida > Cupressales > Cupressaceae > Cupressus > Cupressus sempervirens. The sequence continues at coordinate 134,135,488 of CM053792.1, forward strand.
TTGTCACTCAGGCTAAGCCTCAAGGAACTTTATACCCTTGAGAAGTGAAAGAGGAGAAGTGGGTTACCGCTCCTCTCAGTTGTGTGACATTGTTTTGGTTTCATCTATGGATTTGGGCCTCATGTACCTTGGGTATATCAAGGAATCCCTAGCTAAACCAACTATCAACCTTGTAGACAACCATCTAGGATGTTAATGTGTTTGAAGTGACTGATCGAAACATTTGTAGAACATACACACTTCGTGGCGCAAGTATCACATTCTGAGAATCAAAAACTTCCATATGGTTTTTCCTATCTATTGCTTGATCTTTTACTTGTTGAATGAACGTTTGACAAACTTTGTCAATCCTAGCTTAGGGCACACTTAGCGTAGTCACTGCCTATTTTAGAAGTTGAACAGGTTGAAGGAAAACAACCACGATCTCTAAAAGCCAAACAAATTCAAGAATTTATGTCAGAACAACCCAAACCCAAACAAAAGTTTCACAAAGCCAAACTCAAGCCATCTCAGGTATACCAAGAAATTTCAGCCAAGAGAAAGGAAGTAACACCAAGCCCTTGAATTACCAAACTCCACAAAGCAGAAGACAAAGCTACCAACGAAGCCCTTCAAGATGCCTAGTTAGATCACACTATCAAATTTAGAAAACATCCATGAGTTAACCCTGCTTATGCCTTACCAACTAGGCATGATTTTTATGATTAGACCCCCTTGTTTCTCCACATCTTCTTGCATAAGCTTCACTTTTGCATTAGAGTCATCTTTTTAGGTAAGCCAGCCATCCTTAGTCATCCCCTTAATCATTTTAGTTCGCCATCTCATTTAGATCTTTGCCTTAAAACCAAACCAATCCCTTTAAACCTAGCTAGCATCCCAAAAGCCTAATTTTCACATCCAAGCCTTCAAAATTGTTGTCACCTTGCCAAAGGTTTTCCATTCCTACCATCTTGCAAATCCACCAGCCTTACCAAGGTTATCCCTCTGACAGAGCTTTGTCTAGGGTAATCTAGCTTTATCACTTGTTATCCCTCATCACCTTGAGCTAAAAGTTGGGATCCACAAGTGGTCAATCTCATGTTTTTCCTAAAGGATCATCAGCCTATCCTTAAGTTGACACAATTACCACCAAGCTTGCACATAGGAAAAAAAACCTTTCATGCTTTGGCAACATATCTTTGAAGTTAGAATCCCCAACCCAATCCTCCTTAGGTTTGTCATATAGCTTTGCCTCAACCTAGGAAATCATTTGCATAGAAAAGCCTTCCCCCTTTGCATCCATCAGCATTGTTGCATCTCATCCCTAGGAACATTCTACATTTTCATGCCACTTGTCACTCGCTTAGCCAAGAAGAAGAAGAAGGAAACAATGGAGCCCTATCATTTGGATCAAATAGCATCGCTCCCCTTGAGCACTCAACCATCCTTCAGCCCAGAGAACACTAGACCATCACCTACTGACATTGAAGCTTTCATGAACCAAGCAGGAAATGTAGTATTGGTGAACACCATTATAGACAAGAACAAAGAAACAATCATGGCTAACTTTCGAAGGGACAACATAGGAGCCTTCAACTTTGGAAGACCTCCTCCCTTACCAAATCCATCTCACTCATTTTTTGGACAACTTCCACCACCCATAGGCTCTTATGATTCAAATTATCCTCAATATGTGCCAAAAGAAGAGGCTCAACCCACCCCATATGATCCAACAAACCCAAACATACTAGCCTCCACTCAAGTTGAAATCTCCCTTCTGCAAAGCAATCCCACCACCACCACTCCACCATTGGTCCATACCACTCCATCCCAAACCCCCTTCGCCCAAAACACCTCATCATTCACTCCCTTCACTACTGCTATTGCTTCTCTTCAACCCAGCCTTCCAAATCCACCCATCTCCCAAATCAGTGCTAGCATCTTTGGCCAACCTCAGTAATATACAACTGAGATGCCATCCATGGGTCCAAGTAATCAACCTTTCATCACCCCCAGCTTGTTTACCTCAACTTAGAGCACAATTCCATCATTTCCACTAGGTCCTTGGAGGTCAGTGCCATCAACCACAAATCCACAAGCTATCGCCCTCACTCCACAAAGCTATCAAACCCCATAAGCTACTACCAATGTTTTGTCAAGCTCTCAAGTGACCCAAGCTCCTACCACCACTCTACCAAGCTTTCAAATCAAACCACCAAGCTATCAAACCCCATCAGTTCCATTTCCAAGCTTTCAATTCCCACCACCTCCACCACCAACTAATCCATTACCTCCTATTACTAACTATTTTTCTATGCCACTTCTAGGAGGAAATCCACCACCACCAACCACCAATTACTTGGCCTCTTTTTCCATGTAGATACCTTTCCAAATGGGGGCACAACCCACATATATTGGCCAAAATTCTCAAATCCAAAGTCAAGTTCCACAAGCTCCCCGATCCTTTCCCCAAGCTTCACAACCATCTTATAGCTTACCTCCACAAAGCAATCCATTTATCCCACAGCCAGTTTATGTTCCTCAATCCCAATCCCAAATCCCATACTAGCAACAAGCCTCACAACACATGCAACAATATGTGCCACCTCCACCTCAGCAATCCATCATCCACCACTCAGTTGCCAAAACCATGTACAATCCCTATCAGCAAATCCCTGACAACCATCCATATTCAGTAGCCCCATCTAGCACATACCTACCTTAGGGCACTCCTACATTGGGGGCACCTTAGCCATCACCCATTAATTCAGAATGGGAAGCCATGAAGATAGCTTTGAAGAAAATCCAGGAGGGAAATGATCCAAAAACCTTCAAGTTTGAGAATGTGTTTCCTTACCCATTTGACAGAGCCATTACCATGACATCATTTCCCAAACACTTTGAGATACCCAAGTTTGACAAATTCAGAGGAAAAGGAGACCCTGCCACACATATCAAAGAATTTTACATGCACTACCAAGAAGTTGCATATTGTGACGTCTTCCTCTTGCATCTCTTTCCCAAAAGCTTGGCCGGATCAACTCTTGAATGGTTTTATGGAATCCCATATGGTACAATTAAAAACTTTGCTGAATTGTCTAAGGCATTTGTAGCCCAATATGCCCATCTTGTTGAAACAGAACTATCAGTAGTTGATCTTGTCCACACTAAGCAAAAAGGTGGAGAAAGCCTTCTCGAATATCTGCAAAGATGGAAAACCCTTACCATCTGCATATCTTGCACCTTACCAGAATGTCATTATGTGAAAATGTTTATTGATAATGCCCATCCTAGCTTGGTTCAGAATTTACTAGTGGTAAATTGTTTCAAATATTTTCTCACTATGTGTGAGTGGTGAATCTGATCTAAATCTTTATACTAGTGCATGGTTTATTTCAATATCAAAGGCTTTTAGTATTTGTCAGCAGATATAGCTTGTTGGAAAAAGAGAGGTGCATTTCAAATCTATAGTATTGTGTGTTGTGTGTATCTACTACAAGTAGAATTATTTCAAGAATAAATCATTGTCGTGATTTAATTTTCCTCGTCAAGGAGGTGGCGACCCTATAATGGTTTCATATGTGGTGTGAAGGAGTTCATGTTAGCACTAGTTCCAAAATAGCAAATCATTTCATGATATTATTCTTTTCATGAAAGAAAGTGGTATACATGTGTGTTCTCCATCAAGTGATTTTCAGCACTAGGAGGAGAAGAATAGTGTAATAGGTTTTATACACTTCATGGGAATAAGTTTTAGCTTGTAAATTTTTGTGAAGTGTTTGAAGTGATTCATTGGTAGAAGTTTATAAGCCTCCTACAAAGTAAAAATCAGAATTATTGTTGATGAGTGTCAAGATTTTGAAGAATGACAAGTCTCCTTTCATCAAGTATGCAGCAGATTACTGATGTTTTTAGATCTTTCTCTAGTAAGAGATACATGCCACTATGCTTTGATGGTATCTATAGTTTCCCAAATGTCATTCATAATGATCTTAGAAATTTTTTTCCTAAGTTTAGTGGGAACCATCTTGTTTTAGCTAGTCATCATGTTGAACTGTTCGGTGATTTGATGGTTGATTATGAGATTGCTCATGAGGACATGCATATGAAGTTATTTGTTCAAACTTTGGAAGGTGATTCTAGAGACTAGTTTTCTTTTCTACCAACATGTTGTATTTCATCTTGGAGTGAGTTGCATTTAGGCTTCATGGAGAAATTTGGAGAAAGGGTAAGCATATCTAATTTTTATAATAAAATTTTAAAGATTCACATTGAGGATGGGGAACTTTTTCCTCAATTCAATACCATTTTTGCAAGAATTTTGAATGAGATCTCTGAGAGTTATATACCCGATGATAAAATATGTGAGGTTGTTTACTTTGATGCATTTGACAATAAAATGAACTATCTACTAAGGGCTAAAGAACCACAAACATTATATCAAGCTTTTATGACTGCTAGGGATATTGAAAACAATTTGAAGTATGGATTGACTAGAAGTCATTTTACTATGAATTATTGTTGGTATAATGGTTATGAAAGAAAAGTGGAACATAGTGTTGATGCTTCAATTTCAAATAAGAATATCAACTCCCCTACTATAATGTATAATCATATTGAAATTTCAAATCAAAGCATGTGAGTGTATGTGTAGAGAAGAATGAGTCTATTGCAAATGAAGATACATATGTTCATGATGTTATAGTAGTAAGATGTATTTTAGACTTTGATAGGGTTGAGCATTGTGTTGATTTTATGAATCAAGGCTTAGTTACAAAATTAGGTTCTTCTCATGATAATTATATGTATGATGGTGTAACTAATGCTTTTAAGTTTGAGGTTGTTGCACATAGATCTCAGTCTTGTCCAAGTGAGGAGCTTGAAAGTTATGTGTCTGGTCATGAGTTTGATGTTGCTGATCGGACATGACATGGAGAGATAACATGAGATGAAGAGTGTGAATCACATTTATCTCAGTCACACTCAAAAGAATAGAATGCATATGTTTGTAATGTTTCAACAGTAGATGACAAGGTGTACTCACTTGATCAATCAGATATGAAAGAAATACTTTCTCTTATTTATAGATTGCATCATGTTGAGAATTTTATCAAATCCATAGTTGAAAGATATTCATCTCAATGTGACTACAAAGAAGCTGAAAGTCATCTTCCAAATGATAAAGATCAATTTGTTGATTTGACATATTGTGAAGAAGCATCATCTGAAGATAATGGCGAGAGTTGTTGCTCAATTCAAGAAGAGGACAATACTAGTACATATTCATCTTCATGTGAATCAGATGCAAATTGGAAAGAAGAGAGAAATGACAAAAGTGTGTGCTCTTAAGCAAGTAAAGGTATGAGTACTATGTCTAAATTTGAAAGTGAAATTCCATTTCAAAATTGTGTAAATTAGGTTGAGGTTGAAGGTTGTGAAGAAGATTTTTTTACACTATATGAGGACAAAGGGATTATCTATAAGGATGGATTACCTAATTTTGTAGATAAATGTCTCGAGGATGTGTGTAATGAAAATCAGCATACAAGTGATTCAGAGATTAATGCATCAGCACCTATTGATAGAATGAAACATGATTGGTTTGCAAGACATTTGAATCACATTCGTTAAGACAATAAAAGTATTTTTGATCTATTTTATACATGCTTCATTGATGGAGTAGAAAGTGAGTCTTCATATGGTTCTAATTTTTCTTCACATGCTGAAAGTCTCCATGAAGATGAAATGGGTAGTGGGTTTAAAGTGTAGACTAACACTTTATATAATGAAGATCCTGATGATGATCAACCTATGTTTTGTCAAGATGTTCAAAAGGGATCACTACATGGAGTTATCAACCCGCTTTTTGAAGAGCATATGGAAGTTTCAAATTTAGTTGAGAATGAGCTTGATGATGATACATTATCCTACTATTGTGAGGAATTATATTTTTCTTCTTCTAAGATTAATAATGATAATGATGATGTTGCATCTCATAATACGGATGACAAGGTGTTTGATGAAGGTGTTTTTTAAAATCAGTATGCACCTTATAATGAATTTTATGATGAATACTTTAATGTGACAACTAATCCATTTTTTGATTGTGAAGAGTCATTGAAGGACTTAGGATTAGTTTTAGATTTTGATATTGATGATATATGTGAGTACAAATTTGATTGCTCATTTGAGTATCATTTGGTTATACACAAGGAGATACAATTTGAAGGTATGTGTAACCTTTTTCCCCATGTTGAATATGATGCCTTCATATTCATGACTACTAGCATGTATCACTCATTTGATGAAGAGAATTTTCAGATTGAGTCTGATATTTGTAAGCATGTTGATCAAAACTTTCATAATGAGCAAGTTGTTGAAGAAAGTGAATCAAGCTTTAATATGCACTATGAAAGTAATGATGATGATTTTGTTTTACCAATTGAAGAAATTCATGATGCTAATCTGATTGGTAAACTAATATGAATGATAATTTCAGCTTACCTCATGATAATGTAGATGAATTAGATTTATGACAAAGTTAAAATATTTTGTTGAAGTTTGGTGGCCCAAGGTCATCTCTTGTACATAATAGGTGTAGTTGTTTCTTGCTTGCAATAAAGCTCTTCAAGAGACAAATTTTTGCTATTTTAGAAATTGTTTGCTTCTTTCAGAGGTATAAATCCTTGCCATACCCACAAGAGACATGCATCCCTAGACAGAGCCACTGTTGGGACTCAAAATTGAATTCTCAACTTTGAGTACCTTTAAAAAAATCAAGTCCTTAAGCGCTTTTAAATGCATGTGTACCTGGCTATCCATTTAAGCCCCGTGAGGTGTTCAATTTTTCTTAAACTTTGCATTGAATACATCTATGTGCTTCATGAAGACAAATTTCCATTTCAAGTCATTTCGTGAAGTTCTGTTTTGAGCAATTGTCAAATCTGCATTTTTACCAAAGTGTCAAACAATGATAGGACCTCTTGTTTGCAATTGAATATCTCACACCCAGTTATGTTTCATGACTTTCCACTTGGGGAACATCTAGTGTCCACACTAGAGAACCTATATTTTATCTTTCAAGTTATTTTGAATCAATTTGAATAGGTTTTGAATCCCTCAAAGTTGGTCATTTACTGATGTCATGCTGATGTAAATTGTTCATAATTCTGGGAAGCCCTGTTTGACTAATTATAATTTTGACCTAGTTGACCAAAATGATGAAATTCCTTTTGTGTTGCATTTTAGAGGTCAAATAGATGCTATGTTTCAATTTTGAACTTATGATGAATCTGTTTGATCAGTTTTCAAATGTGATTCCTAATGCAATTTCTGATTTTTTTACTAGTGTCGAAGTGAAGATTTGTCAATATGTCTGTTTGTGACATCATAACTTGAAATTCGTGATAGTTTAAATTGAATGGATTGTACCACTATGTTTTACTATGAAAATAATTTAAGTTTGTCAATTTTCAAGTCTTGATGAATCCTTCTACACACTTTCCCAGGTCCATTCCATTTCCAAAAAATTAATTTTTTCCCATTGTTTCCAGTCTGCAAATTTGAGTAGCCCACTTTGACCGCTTTCCATTTGCACCCATTTATTTGTGATGAGCCCAAATCACATATTTATACTCACCTTGTGATAGTGAACCAACACCCCAATTTTCATGCCCCCAAGTGTCAATTTTCACTATTTTCAAAGCCAAATCTGAACATAATTGATTATTTTCTAACATGTTTGCTTGCATGCAATTCTGGGAGAGCAACTTTGATAGTTAATATATTTTGACTAAGAATTCATTATGACAAAAGATTCAATAGGGAAAAAGTGTGCAGAACAAAGAATTAGTGTGTTTGATTTTAGAGCTTGGTCAGTTTTTAAAGTAAGCTGTCAGGCCTTGTCAGTAGAAAGTCACAATTTACAGATTAATGATAAAATCAGTTTTAATGGAAGAGCATTGATCTAATTCGAGTCTAGTCGATGTTAGATGTTTAGTAGAGCATTTTAAGAAGTCAGTTGTTTGAAATGCAAATTTTTTTTTAGCTAGACCCACTTTTGAGCCTAGCTAATTTTGCTAGATTGATAAGGTGAAAAATAAATTGTTAAATAATGGATCCTAAAAATGAGGAAGTTTCTTTCAAGACAATTCTAAATGCACTTAATAATAGTGTAGATGTAAAATGATTCTCCATGAAACATAGCTCCTATGCCACATGGATCATAAAAATATTGTCACAGTTAAAGATATCAGTCGAGCATTTCGGAAGAAATTTTAACGATGATTATGTTGTATACAGACTCATGGATATAGTTTTATACCAAATAATATGTTCTCATTAGCTATTGACAAAGGATTATTGATAAATTTTCCTTGCATCAATTATTGAGAGGACTCAAATTTGGGATTGTTTTCATGATGAAAATTGACTATGCTTTGAAGCAAGATGATATGTGCCAAGATGACCTATTCAGTTATGATAAATTATGGTTGTTAAAACAACTTTAGGAATTGTTGATGTTGTTACATCTATGTCAGGAAGTGCATATGAACCATATCTTAGAAGTGGTGAAATAGATAGCATATGGCATGTTCCAGGGGTAAGTTTTGAATTCGACCTGAATGAAATAGAACAAGATATTTCCATGGGAGTTCTAAATAAATTTGTTGATTCAACTAGTAAGCAGCCAAGTGAATATTTTCTTGACAAGAAAAAGGATGAAAATCTTAATGTTGACCTTTCTCCTTATAGAAATCATGAATTTGTAGGCCAAGGACACAATTCTTCATGTTTCAGAAATGGGGAATCATGAACAGAATAATTAAGTGCCAAGAGATTCACCCCCAAGTGAATATTGACAAGAAACTGCAAGATACAATGAAATATCACCAAATATTTGTTGCATAGAAATATAAATAATAAACAAATAAAAGGAAAAAACACCTTTCATTTTCTACAAGGGAGGATCCACTAAATGCTATGAGTTAAAACATGAAAATATTCATCATTTCCAACTACAAGAAAAGGTAAATGAATTTCAAACAATTAGAGAACACATTATGGCATTTAATCCTCTATTTCCAATGTTAGGTGCATAAAGTTTGTTGGAGGTGCTATGTGTTAGAGATATCAATGATTTACATGAGTAGTTTGGATGAAAGTAGACAAATAGAGGATCAAAGCTATGGTAGCAAAGGAATCTACCATGCAAAGGATAAGGCACGAGTCTCAAACAAATGAGGAGGGAGAGTGGTTTGCATAGTTGAAAGAGGAGTGGAGACATTCTACCAAGATCTAGTTTTACTTGAGGGAGGGGCTATGTTGAGGGAGAAATAGAAACCTGCAAGTGTTTTGGAGGAAGTTAAAGAGGGCTTGCATGGGAAAGAATATTCGCCTGGACAAATGGTGGTGTTTGTTGACTTGATTGGATACATACCCTCACCACCTTAGCCTCATGTTGTTGCTCATTTTTCTTTTGGTAAGGAAATTAGGTACTCCCAAAGCAACACAATGCTCATAGGTAAGGACACTAGGTACTCCCAAAGCAGTGAGTCATGAAACATTACTGGGTGTGAGATATTCACTTGCAAACATAGCCTCATGTCCTTGTTTGACACTTGGGCAAAAATGTAGACTTTGAAATTACTCAAAACACGACTTCAAAAAATGGCTCATAATGTTAGTATAACTTCATGAAATGAGTAGATATGCTGAATGGAAGGTATTAGAAACATTAAACACCTTATGGGCTTCAAAAGGACAATCAAGTACATAGGCATCAAAAAGCATTTAAAGGGCTTGAAATTCTCAATGGTGCTCAAAATTTAGGTTTCAATTTTGAGTCCCAATAGGCTCTGCCTAGGGATGCATGTCCCTTCTAGGCATGGCAAGGATTTAGATCTCTGGAAGAAGAAAACCACATACCTGACTTTAGAAACTCCCTCGAACAGCTTTATAGAAAGAAAGAAGCAACTACCTACTATGCACAAACGATGGCCCCTGGCCACTAGAAAGATTTCAAAACTCCTTACCTCTATCATATACCTAATTCTCATTGAAATTCTCTTGATGTAAACTAAAATTATCTTTATCCTTTGTTTCACCCAATACATCAACACTTTCAATTATTTTGTTAGGTAAAACAAAACTATTATGATCACTTCCATAGTGCATATAAAAATCAGACATACTTTCTTCATCTTGCTCACTATGAAAATATGAATCAGTGTGATCATAACAATTGAAAGAAAACTAAAACTAATCACTACTAATTGAATCATGAATTCCTTCAACCAGAAACACAAAATTTTGGTACTCTACTTCATTCAACAAGTTACACAAATCAGATGGTAACTCACCTTGTGCATCCAAATATGAAGAAAATGTAAAATCTGATCTCTCCTCATTTTCCATATCATTAATCCATAAATCAGACTAAACATATATTGCATTTTCTTCACATTCCAAAAAATGATTAGATACCAAATCACAAGAATCACCATGGAATTACCTTCTCACAATATGCTAATCCATACCAAATTTGTCATCAAATAACTCACTAGAATAAACCACTTCATTAGTATTACTTTCCTTGTCACATGAGTAATCTGAATATATCTCGACCTCATGAAAACAAGAAGATAATGAACCAGTAATAGACCTTGTCTCTACATTAAAATTTTCATTCTCAATATAGAAATCATCATGTGCAGTGACATATGGATTACCATCACATACACCTCCCAAACTTGACAAAGCATATTCTAAAACTATATCTTCTTCAACATCAAAGTTAGGATAACTGACTTCACTATATGAAATTGCAAAATGTAGCAAAGCACAAGCATCCTTGGATAGGTTAGCATACCTTTCAAAATCATGAGCCAACAAATCTGAAATCTCATCAACACTTAACAAGACTTCATTACTAGTTTCCTTTCCTTGGCTATGATTATTATTTGGATATCTTGGCACATTTACAATAGTAGACTTATTAGTAACAGATTCAAACAAATCATAATTTTGATTATCCCATAGATATTCTTCTTTAGACAATACCTCAACAACTGGTATCTTGACATATTCACATTTATCATTGGAAGAACTACTATTACTATTGTTATACTTTTCCTCTTCTTTACAATCATCATTATAACAATGTGAACCCACATTTTGGCTATCATCAAATTGCTGATTACTATTCTTTGATTCATAAGATTGAGACTCTTCATTTTCAATATCATTTTCCATGAATTCATTGCATTCATTATTATTATATTCATTAGCATTTAAAGCACTTTCAATCTCCATGATAAAATCTTGAATTTCACAAATCTTATCTAATCTTGACTTGGCTGGCCAATCAACCAAATGTGGCATAAAAAATTCTAAGAGTACCACTGGTCACAAAGACTCCTTAGGTCTAAAAAACTCATCAAGATTCATAACTACTGATTTGGACTTCATGTAAATTTGAAATCCACTAAGTCCCTTAATATCACCAATTGTATTTCTTATCATTATGAAAATCTTATCATGAATCTTTCTTTTCAACCTAGCAATATTTACACAAACACCCCGAAGGGTTGGCACATCACTTTCAGACCTAGATTTTGAATCCATCTTATAAACTATCAAACACCTACCTCTATTTCCTTTGTGCTGAAACCACTAGGAAGAGGCAACCATTTCATTCATTCAACTTTCATGAAGGAGATATATATGAAAATTGTAAATATCTTTATGTGTTGCTGCTTTCAAACCTCTAATCTGCTGACTAGCACTAGTGAAAATAAGAAATCCTTCACACCATAGATAGAACCTTTGTAAAGTTGCCACCTCCTTAAAGAGGAAAATGAAATCACAATAGTGACTCACCTTTTGAGATCAACTACTCCAATGGATACAAACAACTACATAAACCATTAATCAAGAAACTGATACTTCATATTTCTAACAAACTAGATCTGCCCAAAAATACTAAAAGCCACTGATATTACAATAAATCATGCACTAGCATAGAGATTTGGGTTAGTCACCACTCACACTTAGTGAGAAAATATTTTGAAACCATTTACCACTAATAAATCTTGGATTTACAACTTGCAATAGATGTATACAACCTTCTACCCAATAGATCCCTTCAAATACACTTCATAAACTTTAAAATCAACAGTTGAAGTTAATCCAATGAAGTGTATGAAACTTTTCAAACTATTCTACTCCTCTTAGTGCTGAAATTCACTTGATGGAGAACACTACCTCTTAACAACTAATTTTCATGAAAATATAATACATGAAAAGAAAATACCTCAAGATCTGGATGAGTGGAAGTTCTTTGTCCACTATTTACAACAGTAGACCTAAAATCTCATCAATTCTTTATTGAACCTTTTGAACAAACACATCACAAATCTTACCAAGCTTATGAATATTTCAACCTCTTCAAATCTACTCTTCTCCTAAACCAAATAATCACAATTCATGTATAGAACTACACTAGTATAGAGATTAAATTAGAATTGCCACTCACACTTAAGTCCTAATGACTCATGAAATCACATAGATCTATAGTAGAAAATTGAAATTCTATGATATTCATGTAAGATTATGGTGACTAATCAAGAAAGTACTGTACATACTTCATAATTAGTGGAGTAATTTATGGCCAACATGTTATAACCCTAAAGTAGTTTAATACTTGTATTAAAGGGTTTAGGGTTGGGTATTTTCATGATAATGTGATGCAAAATTGCTTCTTGTGGAGGTATTGAGGTGTAAGGGATTACAGATTGTAATAAGCTTGTAATCACTGGATTGTAATAAGATTGGATTTGTTATTTGGTGGATGTAGCCTAGGGATTGGGTGAACCACATTAAATCTTGGTGCCTTGTGTTCATTTTTGTGTGATCTATTATTTTTTGTTATTGGTTATATTTGCATGTAGTTTTTATTTTTGTTTATGGTTTATCCTAACAAGTGGTATCAGAGTGAGGTTATCTTTCAGTTATCCTCTATAGAAAATTCTCACAGTTAAGTGAGAGTCTCACAGTTGAGTGGGAGTGATGGCAGATAAGGGTAAGCTAAGGGTTGATAGGTTTAATGGGTAGAACTTCTAGTTATGGAAGATGCAAATGGAAGATTATCTTTATCAAAAGGATTTATTGAAGCTATTGGAAGGCAAAGCCAAGAATTAGGGAACTATGTCAGATGTTGAATGGGATCTTTTAGATAGAAAGGCACTCAGAAGCATTTAGTTATGCTTGGCACCATCGGTGGCATTGAATATTACAAAAGAAAAGATGACAGAAGATTTGATGAAAACCCTAGTGACACTGTATGAAAAGCCTTCTGCTTCAAACAAGGTATTTCTCATGAAGCATTTATTTAATATGAAAATGGCAGAAGGTGGATCTATTGCAAATCATTTAAATGAGTTTAATACTATTAATAGTCAATTATCTTCTATGGGTATCAAGTTTGATGAAGAAATTAGGGCTCTCTTGATTTTGTGTTCTTTGCCTAAAAGCTGAAATGGCTTGGTAATGGCGGTGAGTAATTCTATTCCTGGATCTAGTACCCTAAAATATGATGATGTTATTGGTATTGTTTTGAGTGAGGAAACTCGTAAGAAATTCTCACGTTGATTTACATTAAGAAGTGCTTTGAATGCACAAAGTAGGAGCAGAAAGACTGAGAGAGGAAGTAACTCTAAAAATCATGGGAAATCAAGAGAAAAAGTCAAAGGGGAAGAGGTTTCAATCAAGAGGACCAAATGATTGCTGGTACTGTGGGAAACTAGGGCAAAAAAAGAAAGATTGTTGGAATCGAAAGAAAAATGAAGGAGATAACTCAGATGGAGACAAGGAGGAAAATGTGGTAACTAACAAATCCAAAGAGGATGCTTTGCTTCTGTCTTTAGAAAGTGTTGATGATTCATGGCTTTTAGATTCTGGTGCTTCATTTCATGCTACACCTCATAGAGGTTATTTCATTAATTATGTCCAAGGGGATTTTGGGCTTGTTTATTTGGGGGATAATGAAGCCTATCAAATTATTGGAAGGGGAAAAATTAAGATTAAGTTGTAGAATGGGAATCATTGCCTACTACATGAGGTAAGACATGTTCCAAGGCTGAGTAAGAATTTAATTTCAGTGGCGCAACTCAGTGATAAGGGTTGTGTAGTTACTTTTAATGATAAAAATTGGAAAGTTTCAAAAGGTTCCCTTGTAGTAGAAAAAGGTGTGAAAGTAGGCACCTTATATCTTTGTATAGGTCATATTTTTCCTTCTACTTAGATTGTTTTAGAGAAAAATGAATGGTCAGGAACAATTATTGCAGTTGAGCAGGGAGAACAAATAGCTATTGTAGATTCTCATACAGCACTGTGGAACAACAGACTTGGGCACATGAGTGAGAAAGGTATGAAAGTACTTCATTCAAAGAAAGTTTTACCAGGTCTAAAATGTGTTAATATGGTTTTTTGTGAAAGTTGTGTGTATGAAAAAAAAAAGAGAGTGAGTTTTGTAAAGACTGGGAAGGAAAACAAAAAGGAGAAATTAGAGCTTGTGCATACAGATGTATGGGGACCAGCTCAAGTATCTTGCCTTGGTGGCTGTCATTATTATGTTGCATTTATTGATGATGTAACTAGAAAAGTATGGGTTTATTTCTTTAGACAAAAATTTGATGTATTTCAAACTTTTAAGAAATGGAAATGCTTGGGTGAAAATGAGACTAGTAAGAAATTAAAATGTCTTAGATCTAATAATGGTGGTGAGTATTGCAGTCATGAATTTGAAGATTATTGCTCCACTAATGGTATTCGTAGATAGAAAACTATTCCAAGGACTCCACAGGAAAATGAAGTGGCTAAACGCATGAATAGGACTATAATGGAGCATGCAAGGAGCATGAGGTTGCATGATGGGTTGCCCTGAGACATGTGGGTAGAGGCTATCAATACTATAGTATATTTGATTAATAGAGGTACCTCTACTCCTTTGGGCTATGGTATTCTAGAGGAGGCATGGACTGGTAAGAAGGTGAGTTATTCTTTTCTCAAGACCTTCGGTTGTGAAGCTTTTTCTCATATAGACTCTGAAAATAGAACCAAGCTAGAAGCTAAATCAAAGAAATGTGTCTTTGTTGGATATGGCATTAATGAATTTGGTTATAAGCTTTGGGATTTTGAAAATCATAAAATTGTTAGAAGTCGGGATGTCATATTCAATGAGAAAGTGTTCTACAAAGATCTATTGCAGCAACATGAGAAGAAAGAAGATGATTATGTAGTGCTGGATGTTACTCCAAAAGATGATGTTCTAGCCATTCCTCATGATGTGCAACAACTGCAACAACAAATACCACACACACCAGTGAATGTTAGATAGTCAACGAGACAAATTAGACCTCCATAAAGATTTTCTCCCTCTTTGTATTCTATTTTACTTACTGATGCTGGTGAACTTGATAGTTATGATGAAGCTGTGCAAGCGGATACTAAGATTCAGTGGTAGTCTACAATGAAGGACAAAATGGGCTCTTTGCTGAAGAATAAGACATGGGATCTATGCAAGTTTCCTGCAGGTAAAAAGGCTTTACAGAATAAGTAGGTTTATAGGTTGAAAGAAGAGGAAGGAGGTAAGAAAATATTTAAGGCCAGGCTAGTTGTAAAAGGAATTGCACAAAAGAAGGGAATTGATTTTGATGAGATATTTTTTCTTGTTGTTAAAATGAGATCTATCCGTACTATTTTAAGTCTTGTGGCTATTGAAGATTTGCAATTAGAGTAGTTGGATGTTAAAATATCCTTCCTTCATGGTGATTTAGATGAAGAAATAGATATGGCTCAGCCATGAGGATCTGAGGTCAAAGGTAAGGAGAACTTAGTGTGCAAATTGAAGAAAAGTTTATATGGCTTGAAGCAAGCACCTCCGCAATGGTATCTGAAATTTGACAAGTTTATGCATGAGCATGGCTTTAACAGGTGTCATTTAGATTATTGTGTTTATTTTAAGAGGTTGGATGATGATAGCTACATTATTTTATGTTTATATGTTGATGATATGCTTGTAGCTAGGTCTAACATGGATCATATTAAGGGGTTGAAATGTCAATTAGCACATACATTTTTTATGAAGGATTTGGGGGTAGCAAAACAAATCCTTGGTATGAAGATTTGTAGAGATAGGAAGAAC
Organism: Cupressus sempervirens; assembly: GCA_028749045.1. Lineage (NCBI taxonomy): Eukaryota > Viridiplantae > Streptophyta > Pinopsida > Cupressales > Cupressaceae > Cupressus > Cupressus sempervirens. The sequence continues at coordinate 134,151,671 of CM053792.1, forward strand.
AAAACATTGATGCTATCTTAGGTTGATTATGTTGAGAAGGTGTTGCAATGTTTCTCTATGGAGAATGCTAAAGCTGTCAGCACACCTTTACCTGGTCATTTGAAATTAACTAAGGAGATGTGTCCTAAGACACAAGAAGAGTAGAATAAGATGTCCAAGGTACCCTATGCTTCAGCTATAGCAAGCTTGATGTATGCTATGGTATGCACTAGGCCAGATATTGCCCATGCAATGTGAGTCATTAGTAGGTATATGAGTCATCCAGGATTTGAGCATTGGAATGCTGTCAAGTGGATTTTTAGATATTTGAGAGGAACATCCAATAAGTGTTTACACTTTGGGGACTGTACTACTGATTTACAGGGCTATGTTGATTCAGATTTGGTAGGGAATATTGATACCAGGCGAAGTACTATAGGTTATGTCTTTACTATTGGTGGGGCAGCCGTGAACTGGGTTTCTAGATTATTGAAGATTAATGCTCTATCCACTATAGAGGCAGAGTATGTTTCTACTACAGAGGCATCCAAGGAGATGATATGGCTTCAGTTCTTCTTGGATGAATTGGGACATCCTCAAAAGGATAATTATTTGTTCACAGATAGTTAGAGTTCCATTCATCTTGCAAAGAATTCAACTCTGCATTCTAAGACCAAACACATATAGTTGCAGTACCATTTCATTCAGTCAGTTTTGGAGGATGGACAGTTAAAGCTAGAGAAGATACATACCAATGACAATCTAACAGATATGTTGACAAAGGTTGTAACAAGGGAGACGTTGAACTCCTCTTCAGGTTCACTTGGTCTTTTAGACTAAACATGAATAAAAGAATAGCAAAGTCCAGGTTGGTTTGACCTAGTAGGAGCCCCATGTGGTAGTAGTATTGCTATAGGATCAGTCTCCAAGTGGGAGATTATTGTTTAGTGTGGAGCCTGATCAGTCCCCAAGTGAGAGATTGTAAGATTGTGGTGACTGATCAGGAAAGTATTGTACATACTTCATAATTAGTGGATTTTCCATTCATAGATTTTCCATTCATAGATTCACCACTAAAGTTATGGCTAATTTATGGCCAACATGTTATAACCCTAAAGCGGTTTAATACTTGTATAAAAGGGTTTAGGGTTGGGTATTTTCATGATAGTGTGATGTGAAATTGCTTCTTGCGGTGGTATTGAGCTGTAAGGGATTATGAATTGTAATCAAGTTGTAATCACTGGGTTGTAATAAGATCGGACTTGCTATTTGGTGGATGTAGCCAAGGGATTGGGTGAACCATGTTAACTCTTGGTGCCTTGTGTTCATTTCTATGTGATCTATTATTTTCTTTTATTGGTTATATTTGCATGTAGTTTTTATTTCTATCTGTGGTTTATCCTAACAATTCACAAGCTGAGTGAGGGTTAGACTTTTTAGTTCTTCAACATGAAAGGGGGAAAAACATTTGATTAATAATGGTGAATTCAACAAAACCCCTAATATGCAGTAGCATGAACAAGTGATCCTAGAACCGATTAGTGCCTTATCCATTGGGCAACTCCATGAATTAATCACATACATATAGATACCTGATACTTATTTATATATTCAGATATACGATCTATCCATTCACCTTGTAAATAGACATCCATGTTAATTCTAAATCTCTTTCTTACATGATATCCCCCTTAATATACTTGCAACCCTATTGATTTATTTGAAGCATTCATATAACCCCTTGAGTTATAGGCAACAAGGAAACAACATACAACCTTGAGGGACTACAACTATGACCTAGGCTTTTTGTTCAAAGATTGTAAAACATTGAAAATTCACTAAGATAGGAGATGAGAATCAAAATGAAACTAATGAAATTCTTGCTCATTTTTATTCATTTCCTTGAAACAATACAATCAAATGCATGATATCAAAACATGAAAGTACCTAACATATTAGAACTAGCTATATTTATCTTCCTACTACTGTTTATACAAGAGAAATTTGCTGAAAGAAATGTCGTATCATAGTATGGGAACACATCAAAACTAGATCCAAAATATGGTATCACAACAATGACTAATTTTTCTCGAAAGACTAGAACCAACCTCTACAAAAGATGAGAGAAAGAAAGATATAGGAGAAGAGTTAATTCACAGATCTAATCAAAACATGACATCTATCCACTTGAAAAACCTTCTTAATAGGTTAAAAACATCTCTCTAATCTCTCTGCTCAACTGGTGAATCAAATCTTCATCATTTGGCCTCCCAAATGCAAAAATATCTTAGATATTTTGGTTGAAAAGATAACTGATTTTGATGCCCAATCTGGAACTAAAAAACCAAAGCAAAAATTAGTTAAATGACTTCAAGAATGCAATATAATCTTTTCAAACTTGTTTTTTCCACATTCAAGCTTCAACAAGCGTTTATATCTACCTCTAAACTAATTTTGACATCCCATGATGATTTTTTCTCATTCCACTAAGAAGGTCCCAAAAATCACAAAATTGCTTATAGACTAAACTGGTTAATTGTTGTGCAAAATATAACCTCAAAAATAGAAAATTCATTTCCTCCCAGTTCCAATGGTATATTGCACTACCTATTTTGGACAAAAAAAGCCCCTGTTATGGCCATTTCAAAATCAGGCTCTCGGACTATGGCTTGGTATGAAAAAGGAAATTTTTTTAAATTTATATAGTTAAAACTATATAAAACTTTTAAATTTATTTGAATTTTTCATTCTATGTGTTTGAAACTTCTCATTTTGATTTTACTTTTACATTCAATAATTCCTCTGCACACAATGCCATGTGTCGAAACCTAATTTGATAATCACCTTTGGGATGCTTTTAATTAATTAATTTTTTTTAATCTATTCCCATTCCCGTAGCATTGGAGGTGAAATACTTTCAAACTCCTGCTCTTACGCTTGAATTCATCTTTACGTTCATACGGGCATATGAAGCATATTAATATATTAATATCCCCCTTTTCCCATAGCATCATGACCCTTCTATCTTACCCTTTACGTTCTCATGGGTGTGGGACCCCTTTATGCTTTTACACTCATGTGTATCACCAGGGCTTTTAAAAATTTGGTTTATGCTCTTATGTGAGCGAATTCCCTTTACACTTTCATGACTTGAGGGGAGTAGTGTAAGGCTTTGAAATTTGACTTACGGGCATACTCTTGAAACTTTCGTGTAGCATCGGGAAGGCTTATTTCTCCAACCTTCGCTCATATGCATGAAAATTTAGATTGCTCCACATGTCAAAATATATCCACATTACCTATCAACCATAGGCAGGCTCCACCACATGAGCTTGTAGCTTCAAAAGCCGTGTGTCATTAGACACCAAGCCTATTGTTTGTTTCCATATAAAAATAGGTTAAAGACTTGTTTCATGCCAAATGTGGGATAAACATTTTAGACTATCCCTCTGCAAATGTTGTGACTTCTTTACTTTGGTTGCTGGTTTTTTATGCATAGGGTCTATCCTCTATTCTTTTTAGGCATGGGTTACATGTATATGCTACGTAGCATGTTCCTCTATGTACTTGTGGGAGCTCTCCTATTGATGTGGACTACTCCATTTACCTCATGTCGCTTCCTTTATTCATGAGGGGCTATGCTTTTCTAGCGACTTCCATTTAACACTGTTGGGTATGTTACTCTACCTCTGATGACATTTCTCCTGGCAATGATTAACTTTTCCTTCATGTGGCTTCATCTCTTCTTGTTTGTGTTTGGCCTTCGTAGTAATCTTGTGCTCTTGTCTGCTACTGCTTGGTGGCTTTTTCCATATGTGTTACAATTCAATCTATTTCCTAAGCCGCCTACTACTGGGAGCTTCTTCTTTACTTGGCATCTTCCCTACATTAGGCGGGAGCTCCTTTGTTTTCCATATGCATGTATGCTTTGGATCTTCCTTTCAGTGTGCAGGCTCTAATTTTTATGCATGGATCCCTTCTTTAGATATAGTAGATTATGCTTTTTTTTAACTTGCATGCTTTCCTTTTTAACTGCCCTACATGAGGTCTCTTATCCTCATGTGCCACTACTCTAGACTTCTCTACTACATGGGGGTTGTGCTAGTCGGTTCCCTACTGCTTATAAGACATGTGGACCTCCTTCTTGTATGCTTGCTAAATCTGCCAAGACATGGAACCTTCATTTTTTGCATAGGGTTTGCGTGGGTGGCTTTCTTTTCTATGCATGGAATTCTATTCAAACATCTCCCCTATTCCCTCTAGACTTCTGTTGTTAGATGCCATTATCTACCATGTGCAATCTTCTTGAAAATTTCTTATCAACACTATCAACTACCATAAAATGCTTCAAAAGAAACTTCTCATGCTTCTCCTTCTCCTTATGAACCAACTCATCTACCTTGGGCAAAATATGAGATGCTTGGAAAGAAGATTGTAAAATTTCAAGCAAAGGTTCCAACTCCTTTGTTGTATCTTTTAGAGCATCATCAGCTACCTTATGAGAAGCCTTGCAAGCTTGAACATCTCTGGTGGCATTCCTTCATAGTGCTTGAATGCCCTTTCCTTTGGTTTCTTTTTTCTCCTTCTTGCTTATGTGTTCCTCCTAAACACTAGTTCAAGTGGACTATTCTTGGGTCTTTTGGTAGCTGTAACCTTTCCTTGCATGGTCTACGACTTTGTCTCTAGATTTGCTTTCTCTAGTTCTTCTATTTTGTTTTGAATCTTTTTCATTCATCTTTATGGATAGACGAATTCTGTTTTGACTGATCTGCGTCTAGCTCATCACCATTGTCATCATCATCACTACACTCCATGCCATCATAATCACCAGGAGAAGCTAATTTTTCTCTCTTTTTTACCACCAAATAATTCTTCATACAATATTTGTTTTGAAATTTTATCGTGCTGACCACACTTCCCATTATCACCATTTATCTCTTCTCTACTAGTAAAACTGTTGTCTCTTTCTAAAAGAGTTTTATATGCAGAAGGCAGTCTAAGTGGTTTCCCATATTCAAGTATGATCCTAACAAGACAAGCAATCATAGTTCTTGTTATGTTCCACCCATGCCCCATTTGACAATTGAAGAAAAATGCAATGTTCTTTGAAGTTGAGGTTATCTTCATGGCTAAGGCATGAAAGTTAGAATTCTTATGACCTTGGAGATACTATAGCCATTGATGACTAATCCAGGAATAAATAGAGCTAAGAAGAAATGAATTATAACATTCTAATTGAATACCTTCATCATAAATTCATTTTAGCCCCTTTGAAAATTGTACAATGCCCTATCATTTATGACAAGATTAGTCACGCCCCAAAGTGGGTCCGGCTAAATTTTTTTTTTTTTTCAAACAACTCAAATTTCAAACTAGTCCATTGATCATCTTGAACTTATTAGAATCAAGTTCAATCATTGAACCATCCATTAAAGCTCATTTTATCACTTTTTGCAACTAGTCAATTTTGTGCTAGGAGGTCCTTTGACTAGCCTTAAAAATTGACCAGAACACTTGATCGAGCTTTAAAATTTGACATGCTAATTCTTTGTTCTATGCACTTCTATCTGTCAAATTTTTCCCTATGAAAAATTCTCAGTGAAAAGATATTGATGTTAAAGTTGATCTCTTAGAATTACCTACAAGAAAACATGTCAGAAAACAATAAATGATGTTCAGATTTGGCTTTGAAAGCTAGGTAAATGGACACGTAGGAGAATGAACACTGGGGCATTGCTTCATGGTCACAGGGAGAGTACAAATATGGGATTTGGGCATATGACAAATAACTTGGCGCAAATGGCAAGCCATCAAAGTGGGTTACTCAAAATTTGCAGATTGGAAACACTTGACAGAAAGTATTTTTTGCAAATGGAATGGAACTGGGAAAGTGTGCAGACAGATTCGTCATGATTTGAAAATTGGTACACATAAAGTATTTTTAGAGTACAATATAGTGGTACAATCCATTTGATCTGAGCTATCATGGATTAGGACTTATGACATCACGAACAACTGTACTAAGAAATTTGCGAAAGCTAACACCAGTAAAAAACTAGAAATTGCATTTGGAATCGCATTCGAAAGCTGATCAAACAGATTCATCACAAGCTCAAAATTGAAACATAACATGTCTCTAACCACTAAATAGAAATGTAAAAATAATTTCATCATTTGGGTCAACTAGGTCAAAATTATAACATGTCAAACAGGGCCTCCCAGAATTTAGAATAAGTACACAAATGCATGAAATAGTAAATGACCAACTTTGAGGGATTCAAAACCTAGTCAAATGGACTCAAAGTGACTCAAAGTAGAAACATAGGCTCTCAGATAAGCACACTAGGTACTCCCAAAGTAGTGAGTCATGAAACATTATTGGGTGTGAGATATTCACTTGCAAACACAACCTCCTGTCATTGTTTCACACTTGGGAAAAAATGCAAATTTAGAAATTACTCAAAACAAGACTTCACAAAATGGCTCGAAATATTAGTGTAAATTCATGAAATGAGTGGATATGTTGAATGGAAGGTGTTAGAAACATTAAACACCTTATGGGATTCAAAAGGAAACTCGGGTACATAGGCATCAAAAAGCATTTAAAGGGCTTGAAATTCTCAATGGTGTTCAAAATTTACGTTTCAATTTTGAGTCCCAACACATTTTATTTCATGTGTTATTATTCTGAGATAAATGAAAGTTGATGCTAGATCATGTGAATTGTCTAGAGTTTCATTTAGTGTTACCAGTTTGTGTATTCGGTCTTTTCAAGGATGAATACAAAGGGGATTTAAAATGAATTATCTGGGTTTTCTTATTTTGTCTCTTAATTCTTCATATGCTATTGACTTTGAGATTAAATGAATAAGGTTCATTTGATTTAAGGTAGCTTGGATGAGTTGTATGTCAGATTTCTTGGTGCTTTTAATTCAAGGGATCAAGTAAATGCTTCAATGTTCTTATAGGGTTTTTGGGTGTATGGATGGGATATTTCATAAGAATGGGATTTGATGATTTTAGTTGACAAACTTAATTGTAAGGAAATCAAGTTAAGTCATCCTCCTGGTAATGACTCTATGTTGCAATGGACAAGGCACTAATCACTAAATTAGATGTATGTTGATATGAAGGTTATTTGCATAAATCATTTTAATCAAATCAATTTAGTATTTCACATTTTGTGGTGGGTTGAAAAGAGTTAACCCTCTGTTAGCTTATGGTTTCATAGGTTATGATCTATAGCTATTTCATTCCTATGTCATTACATAAGTATTAGAAGATAAAAGGGTTCTCATCTACTATAATTATGTTTAGATTTATGTGTAATTGCACTAGTACCATATATTCAAACCTCAAGGTTAACCTACCTAGGTCTTGCAGAGCCTGAAGTGAAGAAAGAGTTATGCCTTATAGTTGGCCCAAGACTGCGGTCAAATGTATCCACCATAGGAATTTTCTATCTTTAGATGTGTTTGTCTACTTTCTTGGTTATTTTCAAAATTGTTAAATTAGGAGCTAACAATGTCCAACCATTCCTATAAATAGGAAATTAAGAATTTTTTTCTTCTCATTCTCCATCATCTAATTTATGGTTGGATGGATTAGGTAAGATACAACGTATCTACCCCATATCTCATATCTCTTCTAGAAACTTCTCCTAGAATCCACTTTGAATCCACCTAAAAATGGTTTACCTTGAATTTTGTGCCAGCATCTCATCAACCTTATCTTCTACTTGGTTCACATAATCCAAGAAAATAAAAATTTCAGCTCAGATCCATTCAATTTTTTATCTTTCAAATAATATAGCAACTCAACATTATGAAGCTTCTAATGCTCGACACATGCTGTGTTTTGTGGCATCCACTGTGAAATCACTCAAACATGAACTAAAGTTTTCTTGTGCTCAGCATCAATTGAACTTTACTCGGCATCCATGGTTATGCTCTGCATACACTAGAATGAACTTTTACTCCACTCTAACTAATTTTCTACTTAGCTTGGTTTGTCTTTTCTCAACACTTACTATCCATTGAGTCAAGCTTGGTAGACAAACATTGTGTAACTTGTTCTTCTAAACTTTCTTAGTGTAACCAACCTTCGTAACCTTAAGTAGATTATCAATACATCATGTTATCATTGTCTTAATTGATTCTTGTACTTCATTACATAATCATAACTCAACCTTTCCTCTAGGTTATATTGTTACATCTTTTGATCAAATCCTCTCCATCAATCAAATAAGTGATTGTACTTAAATGATATAAGAAGTTATCTTACTAGCAAATATTAGATTTGAAATTAGTGACAAAACAATGATTGAAACACATAGTCTTCTTCAACAATCTCCCTCTTTCAATCTAGTTTCAACAATCTCCCTTGACAATGATCTTTTCAATCTAATCTCAACAGTGATTTGGTCATATGGAAACCCTTGGGTAGACAAAAAACTGTAGTGAGGATGCACATACAAATCCTTGATTACTACAATAAAAATGTTACCTATTAGGATATACAATCACATCACTTCTATTGGCTTCTAATTTGATAGAATTTTAACAAGCCCTTAAGTAGTTAGAAATCATAGGAGTTATCTAGAAACCATAATGGGTATTCTAAGGCACACAATAATAGGACCAACTGACAACACTCTGTGACATCTTCTCCACTTTGAACTCTATAAAATTTAGGTGGGTACATACCTAGAAATTCACCTTTTATCAATTTAAAACTCAAAATCCCAATATGAATTCCAAAAATAAGAAATGATTTCCTTCATTCTTATAATTCTAGGACTGCAAAAGAGATGATAAATGTCTATCTTATCAAATCCTAGGACTCCATGAATCAAGTACAGGGTGACATTTCAAATCTTCAATAAGAGAACAATAAAACTAATTGATTTATAAAAGGTTGCACTATATAAGATATTCCAAACTAGATCGACTTCAAGGATGATCAATACCTTATTTATTGGGTTAATAAATTACAAGAACTTGAAATTCATTTTTGGATCTATCTTGACACTTTGCGAGAAGAATATTAATATTCATTTCTAGATCATTCTTATCAATATCTTCAATGAAAACCATAGCATTCTTCCAATTTACATAACCCATTAGATTATTTGTAATAAGTAAACTGAAATATAATTCAAAATGAACAATAACTGAAATATAATGATCCTTGTCTATTAAACCTCTGGTAATAAAATTGAAATAAAAGAAGAGACAAGGTCTAGAATGAAAAGACAACTTTCTACATTTTGTATTAATTTCTTTGAAACATATGCAATTAAATGATATTTCCTATTAGAAGAAAACTCAATTAGACCAAAAAATGTTAACTTTTCTCAATATATCTATGGACAAACTTATGCAGTATACATGGACAAACTCAAAAGTTGAACAAAAGTCTATTCAAAACTAGAAACTGCAGACCCTTCCTCTAGCCCTGGGAACTCATTTATATAGCATGAGTTGTAAGAAGCTTTAGGTCTAGAAGGAAAAAGGACAAATATCCTTAAAACTAAAGATTAAATACTAGAAAAAGCTCATTTTCTTCATAGCATGAGAAAACAGAAAACATTTGTGGCATTTTTCTCAACAACAGAGTAGCTCCTTCATTCACTACTTTGTGGTGGGGCCTATTTTTTTTTGTATGTTTCTTGTTCCTCTACAACACTTCATGATTGCTCTTTATCTTCTTTCTCTTTTTCATCTTATGGGGCCACCTTTTCATCTTCTACTCTTCTCAAATATGATTCTTTTGTGTCTATAGTAGGTAATTGGTTATCCCTTTCCTCAACAACCTCTAATGTCATGTCTTTAAATTCTGATATTAGTTGAGGGCTTGTCTCATTTAGCTCCACCACGTTACTTGAATGGATTTGTCAGACATTTTTCTCTCCTTAGTGGAAGTGGATTCATCCATGCATTTATCTACAGATGCCATCTATAAGAGTTTTGAAGTTAAAGAATATTTTTCTATCCACTTATTGAAAATAGTTTCATCTAACCAAATGAAATTGAGGATTTTTGGTTCTCTCTTTAAAATATCTTTTCCTAATTTCTTAATTTCTTAAAAATCTTATTGGAAAGAATCAAAGAATATTTTAACATTAACCACTTCTCAATAGTTTTGGCAAACTAGATATAATTTTCCTTATTAACAACATTTTTTATCCCAATGCTCATTACTTCTTTTAAAATCATTTCCTTATTACTCTTTATCTTTAATAATCCAATGACCCTTTAGGACATGAGGAGAAAGATTAAAATTCCTACTAAGATACTTAGAGAAACATGTTCTTAGATTTCTCTAGAATATATATCTCTTTAGATCAAAACCCAGTAGATCACTTGCTTGATCATGTGTTTTCTCAATTTGATCATCAATCTTGTCAATGACAGTAAAACATAAAGGAGTGATATTATCATGTCCCTATTGATCCATTTATTCAAAATTTCACTAAAGGTGGCATCATTATTTTATAATTGCTTCTAGATATCTACTAACATTGACATTTTTAGATAGGAAAGTGGATGGTTTATTCTATGTACTAGAAACAAAACAGTATATTTGAACCTATCTTCATATTGAACTTGCACCTCTACTTGCACTACTATGAGTTTAGCCTTTTACTCACTTAGCTCATATGTAGGATAAAGCTCTTGATGTAGACATGTATCAGGGACTTTAATGGTTGGCCTAGTAGGAGGAGGTGGAGTAGGAGAAGTTGGAATCATAAGCTAGTTGGATATTTCCCCCACTTTCCTCTTTCATTTTTGGTTCTGCAACCCTGAAATGTCATTATCCATTTCATAAAATTTCCCTCCCATTTTGTCAACAATCTTCTAATACCTTTTCAGATCTAGCATTTAGCTCAAGAAACCTATTATTATCTTTTGCTACTTCTTACACACCAAAGTAAGCCATCACTTTATTTATGCTAGAAACTTTCTCACTATCTACATCTCTCACTCTATACACTACTAGGCTTCCTGTATGCTTTGCATCTAAAGCTTCCCCGTGTTTGGAGTTGTCTTTCTTCTGAATAGACCATATTACTAATGTATTATGATCAATATTGTATTTTTCTCCTTTTTGGGCTTCCTTGAATTCTTCTTTAGTATTAAATTTGGTCTCCTTTTCCTTCCTAATAGCATAAAAAATGAGTGCATTAGCAATGTCCCATTCTGGAAGTATAAAGATACTTTAATCCTTTAGAAATTGCCTTCCCCTTTTAGGGGTTATTTGATTGAAATTTTTTATTAATTCAACATTAATTTCCCCTTCAACCTCAAGGTCACGTTTTTCAGGTTGCTCTACCTTTACCTTTTTGCACTACAATTAAAATTTTGATATATTGTATGTCCATAAGAATTGAATAAATTCCCTAGACTTCACAAATTCATCATCATTCAAAAAATAAATTAGCAGCCTATTCTACAATAGGATCCATCTTTCTTCATTTGAGATCTTCAACAAGGAGGGCTATGGGGGTTCCTTAGGCATTCCCTCCTCTACTTCTGATGTTGTTATTAGAACATCATCATGACTTACCATTTTATTCAATTTCTCCCTTTAGGAGTCTTCATTATCAAAATGAATAGGCATTTGGGAGGGAGAATACTCCTTTACCTTTTTGTTGTTGGTTCTAAGTGTAGGCTTTCTGAATGTTGTCTCTCATAAATGGGCATAGGACGTGCTCTTACATTCCTACCAACTACATATCCAACCTTCTTCTAGAGGGTATACTCCCCTAGACTGATGTCAATTCTATTCACCATAGTTATTTCTACCTCCTCGGCATGGTCTGGATATTCTTTTATCAATGCCTTGTTCTTTTCCTTCAAGGTTTTCATGATTCCAAGAAAATGTACCATAAATTTATTTAACTCATCTCACCAAAACTTTATATCTAAAGAATTAATAAATTCTAGTATTCTACTATAAACTCTCCATTTTTCTTTCTTTACTTCATGTTCTTGTAAAGAGAAATCATTCCTAATTATGTCGTCAAGAAAGTAAAATATGTGTTCTTAGGTTTTGGTCCTAGTTATTTCTTTAAACATCTCAAAAAATCCTTCTAGATCTATAAAACAAGAATGACATTGGGCCATTTCATATATTTTAAGGAATTTACCCACAAGTTGGCCCAAAATTCTCAAAACTAAATAAACCTAACATTAAATACTTGAAGAGCCACAAGTCGACCTCCAATAGAAATTAAATGTCCAAAAATTGATATGCAAGTAAAATTGTGATATCTCCTAGCCTCGATTGAATTAGAACTTGTGCTTTGAACTGAAGGTAGTACATTAGTCCTCTACAACCCCATATGGGAGAATAGGCTGATTCATTAAGGATATTGGCGCATCCATCCCAAAATTTAAGCACAGAAACCCATCACGCAAATTGCAAGAAATCCATACTTTAGGAGAATTTCCATATCTCCCAAATTATAATGAATTAGGACTTGTGTCTTTGAAAAAATGAATTATCTTGGCCCTCTTGAATAAATTAAATTTTTATCCTCTAACTCATTGAACAAAATTAGTTACATGGCCCACAATAGGCACCCAAAAACTAGAAAACACATCTCCAATAGCAGGGTAAAAATGACTCAAAGTTTAACATGATAACTCCAATCTCTACATGCACATAGCACAACGTTCCCCAATGCATCTCCAACACATCCCTAACCATGAAAAGCATAACTCCACCAGAATCTAAGCTCGATTCTCCTACATCAGACTCAAAGAAAGATATGTAACTAACTTCATCTTTACCAAAGGATTCCACTTCATCAAATTCAATACAACAAATCTAAAAATCAATCATCTATGCTTCATCTACTATAACATCAAACCCAAATACATATCAGTAACCCAATCAACATGCTCACACACAAGAACAAACTGAACTTAATGCTTCACCAACAACACCTCATTTACATCAACAACTAGTGAATCAGCAACAAACTCCATATTAGCAGCAATATGTAGATATCCATCAACACATTCCAAACTCACAACACCAGCAATCTCATTGCTCAAAAGATGCTCTGCAACATACAAGTGACCACCAACGACAATCAGATCATCTGCAACCAAGTGATCTACAATCTCCATGTCAGACTCAACCAACTAATTATGAAAACTAATCTTGATGCTAGCACCAAAAAGATTACGAATATCCTTAGCACCAACCTCCATTTTCTCTATAGTTTTTGTATTAGGCTCCACAAACTGATCAACAAAACCAAACTCTTCCACCTCGACCGGTGATGTTATCTTCTCTCTCAAACAAGTTTTCTAACCAACCAGACAACTCTCTTCTAAATCAGTAGACTCCAACTCCAATAGCATAGAACTTCCTTCTTCTATTTCTCAACTCTTTTAGAAAAAGCTACATCCAGAACAACATCCATCCGAGCTATTGTCTCATTAATCCTCCTCTCCATAATATCACAAAGACTTTCATTCATCTCAAGGTCTAATCCTCTCAAAGCCATCTCCCAAGATCTTTGTAAACCCTTTGCAACAAATACTTCCCATGCTCCTTCTGATAAACCCAAATTGTTTGTAAGTTAGATTGGAATCTGCCACCTCACATAAACAGTTAAGAACTATATTACAAGTCCAAGACCATGAATTTGCAATCTACAAACTCTTTATGGTCATGCCTCAACAAGATCAGTCTTCCATCTTTGCATCCATTGATCCATCTGCAAGCCCTCTACAATTACAACTCAAAACCATGATCTACCACCTTGCAACCAAGAGATCTAAGACTCTAGAAAGAAAATCCACCACCAGATCAAGATCTTCTCATATCTACTTCTCCAAATCCAAGTCATGGTCCAAACTGCCTCAACTTCGGTGTTTGGTCTACACACTCAGGAACAACCTTCACTTTGATACCACTTCACGTAGTGTAAGGCAGAAGAATCCTTAAAGAAGATGTCCTAGGCCTCTAGCAAATAACCACACAATAGAAACCTAAAACATTTTTCTTTGTTACACCAGGAAGCAATGATCAACCGCAACACCTTTATCTTTTATGTTTTCTTATCATTTGAATGTTTAAAGAGAGGGAGTTAGACTACTAATACATTCCTACGATAGGAGGAATCGTATTGTTTTAAAAAAATCACGTGGAATGTCAAACGAAGTACGCATTTAATTGTTTCTAATCTATGGTCAATTTATTAAGCGGGTCCAACGCTCTTATACCGGTCTTGCTTTTGCCCTTTTTTTATTCTCAACTCACAGTCTTGATGATCATTTCAATTTCAGTGCATATAAGACCAACCGTTGGCACAATAATTTGATTGAACCTTCACAGCTGCATCACTCTATAATCATACTCCCCTTTTCTCCCACGAGATTATTGTTCTCCTATAGAAACTTCAGATTCTTTAGAAAGGAAAATATATACCTTAAATGCACCTATCAATGACATTATGACTAATAATAATAATAATAATTTTTGGTTGCTTTCAGATCGTCATGTGATAACGTCCCAGCCCATCGTGTAGAAAAGTAATGCACTACTGCGTTATTGTATGAACACAGAGACAAATGGAGTGATTAATTCTAATACGTCACGCCAAAGAAGTTTTAATTATTGCATAGATGTACCAGCATTAACAAAAATTGAAAAATATATAAGATTTTGAAGTATATTAGATTTGCTTTGAATTTTTAATAAAATTCTTTTAGTAGTCATTATGAATGCATGTATCTTAACTGATACTGAACGATCATGACTGTATCTTAACTGTCGTTGGTGCAAAATTCAACGATCCACTCTCACTTGTTTATAAGAACGGTAGCTAAAACTCTTCCCCTATTTTGGTTTTGTGAATGTTCAATATATCTGTTTTTCCTTAGTTTATGTCTCTTACGTAACTGAATGAGTTGTTTCTCTGTCGACATTATATTCTTTATGACTTTATTTGATTTTATTCATATTTTAGAAAACAGTCCTTATACCCATTTTGAAGTCCAGCTTACATGGAATTCAACAACTAATGAGTGTTGGGAATGACTTCAATCACCAAGACTAGAGCTCTAAAAGTGCAATATTTATCCTTTTTGGACGTATGTATTGCATATTGTTTTATTTTTTATTTATATAAATATGAATATCATAAATTTTCTACAATTTATTTTTATTTATCTTTTCTTGTTTCTCCTTTGTTGGTTAATTCTAAATCACATATTCAAAAGCATTTATCTCAATTTTGCATAGCTTTCTATTTAATTTTGATGATCCCAAATTCTTATTTAATGTAATTCTCATTCATTAGTTATCTCATTTGAATCCTCAAACCATTACAGTGATATTTCTAAATATAAATAATAATTCTAGACATTTCAATTGATTAACCCTATCTTAAACATTGGTTCATAGTTTATAGATTTAAATATTGAAATTAGTCAAGGTCAAATTCATAATTACTAGCACTTGTACCTTGGGAGGCTGCAAAACTTGCACTAATAGTACTATATATATTTACTATTATTTTGTATGAGCAAACCAATTGCATCTTGTTTCCAACACTAGTTAATTCATGTGAGATTCCTCCACTTTTCATTCAATTTTGTATGAGTTATTTTGTATTTTTGCATGCCTACCACAACTAAAAGTGGATTAGATACAAAGACTACCTAGAGAATTCACTCTAGAAATAGTTGTAAATGTCATTTACAATTTCTCTATTTTATTCATGTCAATTGTTTATTTTTGTAGCATTATCCCTTGCAATTTATGTTTGATAATAGCCCATGACATGGTGAGTGAGAGTTATCTTTGGCTTCCTAATGTAATAGGAACAATTTGTATGGCCTTTTGACCATGTTTATTCTATGATGGACTACCATAATTATAATTTTTTTTGACAAAATACAAGAAGACACGTTGTGGCTTAAAAACCTTTCTTGCAAACAATTTTAACATCTTCGTGAAGAGCTCCACTAACAAGTCATGTTGTTATCCAACTACTTGTTTTAAACATGATGTTATTCCTTGCAAAGGAGAACATGTTTTTCAAGTTGTTAATCATTCACAATATTCTTGGTTCTACTTCCAGAATACATTGTAGCAATTAGCATACCTCAATAGTTTAATGATTGCAACATTTTCCTATTATGTACAATTTTACTTAATCATTGATAATGGGTTACACTTTTTTGCCTAAACTAAAACTAAACTATGAATTTTTAAGAGAACTTTCACTTTCAAATGCAAATTGTCATGTAACAGTTAGGAATTTGAAGATGAAGTAAATTAAAGTCTTTTAGAATTTTCTATGTAGAATCCAAGTATATATATATATATATATATATATATATATATATATATATATATATATATATATATATATATATATATATATTTTTTAATTCATTTGATTGAATTATTTTTTCTCCCGTGAAAATTGGTATGTTATGAAAAACCTAATTTTTAAAAAGTGACATTGTTTTTGACACACAACATTTTTTCCTACAATAGATATTAATGCGATTCTTACTAATTTAGTTTGTTAACATCAATACCAAAACCATGGAGATGATCTAATGTCTTTATCCTTACTATTTCATATTTTATCAAACTATAAAATTGACCTAACATGAATTTGAACATACATGACTTTTGACACATGTAACTTATTATATATTTACCCTATTTCAAAATTTTTCTTTTTGATTGAAAGAGAACTTGAGTATGAAGACTATAGTTATTTTTCAATTTCTTTGTCCTCTTAGTTACTATTTTTCCATGAGCATCTATTATATATGTTTATTTTTTATAAAAAACCTCTGTTCAATTCACGTGCAAAAATGTATACCTAAAAATTCAAAATGTAAAAAATTCATAGTCATTAGAAAGTTCATTCAAATTACTTATATCATGAAAAATGACATCACTTCAGTGCTCCATCTAAACCTAGTAATGGAGCCTAGAAGCCATGAAACCACAGTAAATCTTATCAGACTTTGAACAAACCTATAATTTCCTACTTTTGATAGAAACTAAGTCCCTATCGAAACTAAAACCATTAGTTTCAATAGAAACACAAGTGTCTAGTTTCAACCATAACTAAGAAAGCTAACTCGTGTGGTTAAATGGGCCGGCTTTACTTTCGTTTGAAACTACACTAAGTAGTTTCAATTGACTAAAACTACTTAGTGTAGTTTTGATCAAAAGTAAATTTTGCCTTTAGGGATTTTTAAAAATAAAATAAAAATTATCATATAATTTTATTTTATTTTAATTCTAACATTTAAATCCAATCAGATAATTTGCACTTCAATTGGGAGGGAGGAAATATTTGCAACTTGTATGTTTTCAAATTTTGGAAAAATAATTTGTGCCATGGGCAATAAAGGTAAAAGAGCAAGTAGATATTCATGAAAAAGAACTGATGAGCAAGAAGATGAAAATTGTCAAAAAACTTTAGCATGGTACTATATGAGGCAAGGTATGTACATGTGCAATTTTTTTTTCAATGTGTATTTAGTTCATTTAGTGTGCAATTATATTGTAGACTTTTTGTGTGTATATAGTTAGGATTAGAGTTTATCTAATTAGGAATATGGTAAATATAAAATTATGGTTAATTTAATATTAAGGGTTTATTGAATTATGAATATTTAGTATTAGGTTTTATTAAATTATGAATATTTAGTCCTATTAGGTTTTATTACATTATGGTGTTTAAATTATGAATATTTAGAATAAGGGTACATTTTAATTATGGTGTTTTGAATTATGAATTTATTTAGGACGTAGTGAAACAGGATAAACTATTAAGGTTGGAGAAGGTTTGTCCCAATTTCAAACATGTATGTTTGCACGCATCTCTCACAAGTATCATCTCTCTCTAGATTTCTACCTATTTAGAGGCAAACTTTTTATCTTTAATTTTTAATTTTAGAGACAAATCTTCTTACAAACTTGCTTGATTTTATTTGTTATATCATACAAGTTTAGTAGTAGATGATGAAAATGTTGGACATGAAGAAATTGAAGATGAAGCAATGGATATCAAAGAACAACCATCTAATGGTTAGATAAAATTGTATTTAATAGTTCATTAGTTATGTATATACACATATGTGGACCCTAAAGAAAAGTTGTATCTTAAGTCTCTATTTTAATTTTTGTTGTAGCCTAAGATCAAACAACAAATGAGAATGTTAATCTAGATCAAAGTTTGAGGAGAAAAATTAATCATAGAAACATATATCATTTAATTTTAATGGATGTGGAAAAAATGCGAGAATTTGCTAGTCAATCTACACATACTAGGAAGATGAAATTGAATAAAAAATTTAAAGAAATAATTGCACAATTTGAGAATCTTGATACAGTAGAGAAAACGCAAATATTATCAATTTCACTTCTTAAAGATGAATTAAAAGAACCATTGAAACTATTGGGTATAGATACAAGTGTAAAAAAGAGGAATACTTATAAACTACAAAAAGTTATTGTTGAAAGTCTTAAGGAAGGGTTGCACTCCATTGGGAAAAAATCTAGATCTGCAGATAAATCCATTGCATGCAGAATGATACTAACATCTATTTTAAATAAGAAATTATAGAAGAAAAGACAAAAATCTTCACTATCATCTCATATTTGGTATATTTGATAGTACATTCAAATGAAATTGGGTGCTAATGAGTAGAGTTCCTCAATCTGATAGGATTGTGTAAATAGTTAAGAACTTAGTCATTCGATTTTGGATTGATAATAATCGTCCTTCACCAAATAGAAGAGATATCATCAAGTAGAGGATTAGGCCAAGGGAATATCTTCAACATGCAAAACATTGGTTTGATTTCACACAACATGAATTGTATCTCTCATTTTCTAATTTAAATCCCAACACAAAGACTGGACAAACAATGTTTGAAAGATGGAAACTCTATTTTGTGAAGATAAATAGATCTTTTGAAACATGTTGTTGTTAATACCATGTTGAATTTTATTTGTACTATCAAGGGTTCAGAAACATGATAGAAGAAAGTGGTGGTTCTCAAAATTCTTTTCATAAATGATCGAGCCAATTCATAACATCAATCCTATGTGACAATCCAAATGATCATGTAATACATGAAATAGATTGCATAAGAGGAACATGTGAAACATGTGGTAACCTAACCAAAATTACTTTGAGAGATGAAGATATTGATATGATAAGATTAGTAAAATGTAAGAGATATAAGTATATAAAGTCAGAAACAAAGGTTGGAAAAAAAAATCAACAAGGTTGGAATATGTAGAGGATGACATACCTGCTACAGAATTTATGTCAAATTTTCC